>JAGDQP010018175.1:0-33070 GCA_022664845.1 Lepisma saccharinum
TGGGGAAAGCAGGGTCCAAAGTCTCTATTTTGCCTGGAGGAAGTGAAGAAAGCCCTAGCAAAACGGGATGAATTGAAACTGGTAAACACGTTGGGTAACTCAACCATTCAATACCACCATTAAGTTTGTTTTACTGTTCATTCAAGATAACTTGGTGTGGTCCTTGAAAGCAACTGTGCTTTTCGCAGCCAAATGAGAAATAGGGAAGGCTGATATTCGAGTAGGAACTACTTGAAAGTAGAAACGAACTAAACTCAAGAATAACAGCAAAGCTGTACTAATAGGATATCAATCATCCTACACCACATACCGAGCCGCCGTAGCTCAGTGGTAGAGTGTTGGCGTCGCATTCGGAGGTCACGGGTTCGATCCCAGCGGCCGACCATGTCTTTCCTCAGTCACAGCAGGCAAATGCTGGAATGGCACCTTCAACACAAGCCCTGGCCGACACCTTCCCGAATCCTTTCTCCTCCCCTATCCTGGCCTGAGCCTTAAATAAAAGTTTAAAAAATCCTACACTACATGGAACCTGGTGCCACTAAGAAGTGTTGCTGTTAGTCTAGTGTAAGGCGTAACTCCAAGGTAATACACAACACGAACGTCTTCTGCGTAAAAGCTTTGCTTTCATCTAATATTCAAATGTTTCATTCTTTCGTATCATGTATGTTTGCTTTATAAAATATACGCCATTTTGTTATGTATATATAGGTAATAATATCCACAGTAAATTGCACGAAACTCATATAAGATTTCATACATGAAAGAACTGATTTTACAGACCTCAAAATATATTATATCTTCCTTTGTTTCGTTACAAACAAATAGTGAGAGGATTCGACAAGTAGTCACTCATCACTGACCTCTACATATATCCATCTCTTTGATGTTCAAATGGAACATTTCTCGGCCTGTGTGACTTCAAAGTTATCTTACACTTACACTTGACATAACCACACTAAACGGATTCCTCGTCTGAAGCTCTATATTGTTTCTGGTACCGTCGATTGCTAAGTTTTTGATAGGTTGTCGAATTTACGGACTACGGAGGACCAGGCTTTCTTTCACTTTTGGCTCCGAAGGAAAGATACATTTCTGCGTGCAATAAATGAAAGCGAGGCCTGCCCCATTACACATCTTTATGTGAAGGGGGTAATAACATTTTCTTTTTGTCTATTGAGACGGGATACATGTCCGTCTTTCTTTTTTAAACTTTCCCTTTTAGGATATCTTGTAACATTCCAGTATATATCTCCGGGACTGCTGTCCCATTCGCGCAATAAGTGCCAAAGTTAATTTACAGTTCCTTTCGATATCCCAACAAAATACAGCACACTCCAGATTAAACAAGTGAAACCAATCATGCTCCATGTTTTCTCATTACGTTCCAAATAATTTTAGAATATGCACAAGTTTAGGGTTATCGATATACCACTGATGTATGTCACATATATACAGGGTGTAACAATTCGACCAAAATCTTCCCACGTTAATCCCTGACACACACACACAAAAGTTATCTTGAACATGTGTGCAATTCCGCTTAGTTTTCGAAATACAGGGATTTCAACTTGGAGCCCCAAATTAGGGGTTTTCGAAATTCCGGAACTTCGCAATTGAAAAAAAAATCCGAATTCCGGAATTGATTTTCCACTTCCGAACACCCCTACCCAATATCGACTTCTTCCGATGGTAAATGGGTATTATTCGATAAAACATACATGTTTCATTGAAGACTTGATTTGTAGAACACGGTAGATATTACGAGTTAAAATATGTGATCACGTTGCCAGTGTTCACCACCTTGTATAATGATTATTTTTTCTTTCTAATAGCTCTACGTAGGTTTATTAGATACTTGGTATCTCCTATAATTTGTCCACAGGCTTATGGCAGGTTAGGTTCGTACGAGAGATATCCAATGAAATATTTCCAAACGCAATCGGAGAGCTTCGTTTTTGTTCGTCTTTTGCTCTCACAAAATTGTAATTTGGTTTTTCCAGAATCTGTGAGAGTTGTGAAGATCAAGCATGCAATAAACGCTACAACGTTCCCGCATCTACGCTCTGAAGTTTCAGCTCGCTGTGACAGACCGCAGATGTATTCTCGCTGTTCCTAATGTGCATGAAAGTTGGCAACAATGCTCCACGGACAAGAGACACACATTTCCACCGCCTCAAGAAAACAACTGCATCTGCTGCTTCCTCACTCACAGAATCAATGATACTAAAATGTGTCCCTCTCATTGGCTACCCTGTCGCAATTCATTTAGTTCTTCAAGGTTACCCGCTATAAGCCCTTGGGCCAGGGGCAGACTGGCCCACCCTCCTACCCTGCAATCGCCGGGTGGGCCAACATGATAAAGACGGAAGTGGCTATTTCTAAGAAAAATATGTTGTTTGAAAATTTTACATTCATCATTAATACTAGATAGATTATTTGAAGTTTGAACATCTTCTAATGCTACGTTGCGTAAAATGTTTCCATGGATGCTTTTTTTAAAGTCTACGGAGGGAGTGCTTTCATTATAGGGAATGCTGCCAGTTCACTCATTATCCCCTTTCTTGTATTTTGCACAGAAACCATTTTGCTTTAAATTTTAGAATTTAAAGATAGAACAAGATGATAACTTTTCTATGATTGACATATTTGTATTAATACTGTACTTGAACAGTTTTTCGGCCATCCGAAAACTGAAAGTCTAGGGATTTCTCTATTTTTGCGTGTGCTTCGGCATTCAAATCCCGGAACATAGTGGTTCGGGTCACATATTAAGGCGTGGTTCCCGTCCTTAGTAGCAGACCACCTGGGTTAGGATCTAAATAGAAATTGGAGTCAAATTGAACACTTCTTATTCCTATGAAGCATACTAAATTGGACTAGAACTAAGTTGTTCTAGAAGAAACCATATGAAAACTGAAAGCTGAAGCACTTCATAGCGCAAGGAACAAGCGGTATGGACAATGTCATGTCAGAGAAAATCATACCTGTATTTTCAAAAAATACCTAATCTAAACTGGAGAAACTTCGCAAGAGTTCAATAAACCCTGTCCCTCTCAATATAAAAATAATTCTTGAGTTCTCGACTTCCTTTGTGGGATTCTTTACGCAAATACCTCAGTCTTGAAGGTTTTTTTTTTTTAATACAGATTTTCTTTGAAATTATCCACGCCGCTTGTTCCAGCATTCTCATTTGTCTTAGCGCTATATAGCTTTAAAGAAACAAAAATATAAAGAAAAGGAGATTCGAACCCAGGATCTTCGGCGTCGCAAACCTCTGTCCTAACCGCTGAACCACCTCGACGGCTGACGATTTGACTTCAGCTTGCAAACACAATCCTCCGCGTACTTTCTCAATTTTTTTTTTCCCCACAACTTACTGATTATTTCGTTTTACTATTTTGTCTATATATTGTCCTCATGCAGTACTATCGTGTAAAATTTGAACACAATCTGTGACCCAACGATCGTAACCTCTCCGTGTAACTACTTTCCTTCTACATTGACCACAGGCTCTACAATTTCCATTGAAACACATGCATAGAGTGCTGAAAATGCAGCCAGTGCATTGCCACCTGAGCAATATTTCTGGACTAAGGTCTAGTTTATTTTACATTTTTTTCACGACATTACTGCCATCTTTCCTTCTTTGCTAAAATTAATTCAATGGTTAAAAAGTGTATTTAAATCAATAAGTTGTAAGATGGATGGCTTTATTATTGTATTACTTGTTATTAACTTATTATCCTTAACCTTTTCTACAACCGATAAAACTTCAACTTCAGATCTCATTTAAGACGAAACTCGAGATGTTACAACAACAACACAGATACACTATAAAGTAAATCTGAAGAAGATGATACTCAGGAGGAAGAACATCAACTACTTAACAAATTCTTCACCAGTGTTCTGCCTGTCTGATGAAGAAACTGTAGCTCCTACAGAGATAGACATGACTGTGGAGCTTTCTAAATTTATGGCCCCATCATCCCATTCATCAGTACCGGAGAAGCTGAATTTCGTAAAACAGTATCCTCTTCAGCCAACTGAACTTGCTGTTGATAACCTACCATTCAACTCAAGAAAGGCGTATCGCAGTTCACTGGGGAAAACTACGGAGCACCGAAAATGGCTCTGCTCCATTTGCATGGGATTTTCAAATGATAAACAAGGTCCTTTTGAAATTGGGCACAATGTTAATATAAACTGAGAAGCATATGAGTGAAATTGATTTCCGGAGAAAAGTTTAACGTGCATAGTTGATATTATTGTGTTTCTCGCAAGACAAGGTTTGGCTTATACAGGGAAGCAAGAGGGAGCCGCTGCAGATTTGAACAGCTGGAGTGTTAATCGCGGTAATTTCTTGGATTTAGTCTTATTGGTGAGCAAATACAACGGTATGATGAAATTCTTAACAGTCATGTGATGTGATGAACAGTCATGTGATCTTGGCTATATACAAAAGTCAGGAAAGAAGAGCATCACAGAAGAAAGATAATTTCAAAGGAGAGTGTAAATCAACTGAAAAACGTGGTCAGGGAAGAGGTTCATTGATTACATTTTTATCCAAAACATTCATAAATAAAGTAATAGCTTATCTTGCTCACCAGATTCACATTGATATTGTTACTGAAAAAAAGAAAAAAGGCAGGATTATTCAGTGTTGAGGTTGGTTATACGAAAGATAAAGCAGTAATAGCACTGTGTGTTCGTTATAATATACTGAATGGCGAAGTAAAAGGGAGACTTCTGAAGCTGGTTGATGCTGAAAAGACGACTGTATAAATAATTAAAGAATGAACTTGACAGGTTTGGACTTTCACCTTCACAAATCATAGGCTGTTCTTTGGATGGTGCTGCAAATATGAGCGGGCAATAGAATGGTTTGCAAACTCATCTGAAGGAAGATAATCAAGATTTAGAACATGTACATTGCGTGGCACATGTTCTAAACTTATTCTAAAGAATGATGCAAAACTGCGAAAGACTTCCTTGAATTGCTTCAAACTACGGCCAATTTCATTTTAGAATCACATAAAAGAATGCTAGTGTGGACAAAAGTGAACAGAAGATGTACAAGTGGAGCACAACTCCTTCGGCGATTGCAAAACATTAACACGACTAGATGGTGGAGTAATGATCGAGCTCTTAATAACGTGTCTGACGACTTTTCCCCACCTATGCAAGATCGTAAGAAGTTCATAGCGCTGATCAGTACCTGATCGATATTGCCGACTTCGAAGATTTTAAAGCAGAAGTTAGTGCATTGAAGAATGTTTGCTTGAGAATTGGGTGTAAATTTCATAACACTTCTTGCTATTTAGTTTGGCAACACCCACTTCGGAATACTTGAAAAAGAGAGAGTGAGACTATTTTGCAGCAACTTAAAAAACCCAAACCTTGGCATTGAAATTGCGAGAGAAAAGAAATGGATTTAGTTCCATGTTGATTAAAACAACTGAATTTGTGGAACACACACAATAAGAACCCACGAAAGCCAATCACAGTGTTGAAATCGAAAGTTTTCTCCCAGCTAAGAGAATACCTAAATCAACCCTACAATGTGGTGAAACATCCAACGACCAAGCAAGAACTATTTCGTCTTTGCCATCAAAATAGTTTGAAATAAATGTTTTTAATGTGATTATTGACATCGCAATTCAGCAAATGAATTTCCGTTTTGTTTCGAATGAAGCTCTTATGAAAGACATTGCTTGGCCACAACCATCACGTTTTAACGAAATCAATTTGTTGCAAGAGATACATGAAGACGCGATGGATATTCTAGCTTATTATTCCAAAGTGAAGAAAGAAGATATTCGAAAAGAGCTGCTTCATTTTCAAGACATGGCGACTGCAATAAGTCATTACTAAGGTCTAAAGATATCGATACTACCAAAGAAGCAAACCAGGGCAAATCTAGAAGAGAGGATATCGAAGATGAAGGATTCGATGGAAACAGCGAGGACGACACAGATGATGAAGAACTGCTATGGAAAGTTGAAAGAAAGTGCAAATGATGCCTGTCGTGCGAGTTAGCATTATTTTGTGGACTAAATCTCTACGGTCCAATGTATCCATCGTTGTACGTGGCGTACAAAAATATATTTTGATTCTTTTATGCACCCAAGTATCCCGCGAAAGAATTTTCTCCATCATGAAGATTATCAAAAATCGATCTTCCTTGGACAAAACTTGTTAGAGAACTTCGTTCTCTTTTACGTTGAAAAATCATTTTAACTTTGATTATGAAAAAAAAAAAAATATTTGAGTAAATTGCATCTACTTCAAGGGAGTTAGGACGTTATTTAAATTACCAACTACTAACAAAGAACAATAAAAAAAAGATAGTAACTTAAGCAAACTACAAAGTGCATTTGTGTTGTGTTGTGTTGTGTTGTTATGATATAAAAATTTTCACATCTTACTCTCCTGTCTAAGGCACATGTTAATGTTCCTAATTTTTTTGGAATTGTTATAGTTGTAGTCAACCTTATTCAAAAATATATATATATAATAAAAATTATAATCTATGTAAATTTTGGTGTTATATTAAAAAAGCAATAGAATTTTTTAAAAAATAGAGGAAATATATTGAAGAATATGTAATGCATACCATCTATCGGTTTACAAGCAATCACAATTTTCTTTCAAACTTAGACATCTTAATAAGTTCATGATCATCTTATCACTTGTGTAGTTAATGTCAATAAAGCCTATGTTCACGCTGTTATGACTATACAGAGAACAAGTTTTAAGGGTAATAATGGGTTTAGTTTATCACCAAATAGTAGTAACAGAAATGTGTAAAAACGCAAAAGTACAGCAGAGTCGATGAGGTGTGAATATTGATGCACTCATCTTGCAAGTATACAAATAGATTTCTGTAACCGATTTTTTTGAAGTTCCCCTTCAATCCTAAACTTGTCTTAGCTATGAACAAACTACAGCAAATATAGCTACGTCGCAGAAAAAGTGAAAATAAACTTACGGTTCTACTGAAAATAAGAATTCGGGTTTGATTAAGAAACCGAGAGATTAGCTAGATTCGACAACGTCAATCAAGATTAGAAAACCTAGTAAAAAATGCAATATGAAGATATTTATGCTGCTACAGAACCTTGTTGTTAACATCGTATGTTCAGAGACACAAAATAGTTCTTAGCTGACTTTCGAAGAACACTCCCTTGCTGCAACTCAAAGTTCAAATTACTACCATAAATTTTGATGGTGGGCCAAAGTTTGAAAGATCGTCCTCGCCTTGGACAAAGTATAGTGATAATAAACATCATGTATGAAACAGAGAATACTGTGTTGCCAACTGTGAATATTACACCTGGTAAAATGTGCAAAAAAAAATCGACGTTTTAAATATTCCACAGTGGTATATTCACAGTATGCAACACAGCATCCTGTGCTTCACAGATGAAGTTTATCATCACTAGGATATACTTACTACGTATCCTATAAACCGATGTGTTCTGCTTTAAAAAAAAAATGAACGTTATACCTGGCTGGCAACACTGAAAACCTAATGACATCACATTTTAACACCTACTATCCACCGTACAGATAAAAATTCAACACATAAAAACCAAATTAAAATAATTTATAGTTCATAATCTATCGAGTTATTTTATTCAACATTGTAAGAAGTCGATTTGAACCACTATTTCGACAACAGCGGGATTCGACACACGGCCTTTCTTTCTTGTTTTTGTGTCAGAAATTCAAGTGCGAAATTTTGTCAGCAGAATTTCAGTTCTATGCTAAATTTGAGCACTGCTTCCAAGCGGCACGAAAGCTAAGGAATAACATTAATCTTGTTGGGGAAACGATTCTCTTGGAAGGTTGTGATGCTGATCTGGCCACCTCATGTGTTGTTGGCTTGTATACGAGAGAGAATCAGTCACGCTTTCACTTTTTTACATTTCCACTGCATGTGCGAACCTCCACCAGCGACGTTTATAGCCATGGACGAAGAACAAGTACAGTAGCGTGACATCAGGTGAAGTGATAAGAGAACATTCTCGATTTGACGCACTGCAAAATTCACCAAACACACAATGCTAGTCATTCTCATACAAGTGTTTGCCAAATGCATTGAGAAAGCAAAATAAATTGTGATTTGAACAAAGACAATACATTTAGCATAAAAATAGAAAAAAAAGGAAACCAGGCCCGGTATCCAGCTTCAAGTATTTGCCAAATAGTATTACTACGGAGATGCTGTAGTGGCGTAGTGAAGGGGAGGGTCCAGGAGGTCCGGAAACCCTCAGAAACTCCGATTTCTATTAAAAATTGGTATACAATGTTCGTATACATACATACCCTACATGGGCTCTGTGGCCCGTACTCCCGCGTGCCGCGCTTACGACCCATTGAAATCCACTCACCCTGTATTAAATAAATGAAACAAAAAATAAGATTCGAAAAAGCTAAAAAAAGAACCTACATTAAACATTATAATTCAGATCACATTGTGAAACGAACCCTTCTACATTCATCAGACTTTCCGTCAATCACAACAAGCAAATACCGGAATCATATCTACAAACTAGGCCCTGGCTGACTATCCTCCATCATCCTCTTCCTCATCCTATCCCAGAGCAAGGGTCGCACGCAGCACCTTTTGCACGCGACACCAACGCTATACAACTTACACATCACGACTGAGCGAAAGCAAGCTCACAGTAATGTCTACTATTTTTCCGTGCGTAAGGCACCCCCTTCCAGTAAAAGACTTTCCTGTAGCACCCTCAAAACATTAATTAAGGAGTTCGTTAGATACTGCATGCACGTGCGAATTTTGATCCAGGCAAGAATTTATTGTATCTGAAACTGCAGGTAGGCGGAAACGTGCACAAGAGAAGTAGCGATGAAAGACGATCGAGAGAATACAAACTGTGGATCTGAAGAAGACTGGAAAATACCAGTTGTGTAATCAGGAAGTACGCCTACTGCAACGAGGCGATAAACTGCTTAAAACACTGTTTACAATGGAACTGTGTTGAAGGATAAAATTGATGGTACTACTAAACGTCGTGCGATAATACTAAAAAAATCAGGCCCCCCTTCCCCCCAACAGTCTACAGAAACGCACAAGAGAAAGTGGCGCGGGCTCGAATCCTGGTGGTCACGTCGATCTTCTGACTAAAGTTTTCCACGGTTTCTCGCCCTCCAGCTATGCGAATACCAGGATGGTACCCTCTAGTCGCGCTACCTTCCCCATTCCCCAGTCGCGCAATAGCCACGCATTACATGTGACGGTCTGTACCATTACGGCGTAGAAATCTGATGTTTAAAGGTTTTAATCGGGATGATGGGGAAGGCTGAACTTTCTCTTACGAACTTGCACTATCTGCTGAACACTAATACTAGCAATAGGCATGCCTTTCTGGCTACCTTTGTCACTACTCTAGTTCTACTGTCTTATAAAAGAGTGAAATAGGCTTGGGCACAGTTTTTCTGTTTTCATCTTCCTATGAGAAATTGACAAGCTCTCATAATATATTGCTTTCCACACACAAAAGGAAGCGGTGATGCCACAGCGAACTTTCACGGAACAGAGAAATGGCGTCTCTAGTTTACAGTCTTAACAGATACTTTAAGAACTACAAGTCTCATACTTGTAAATATGCGCAGTAAGAGAGAGAACTGTATCTTAATTTTTGAACTGGAATACAAGAAAACATTTGGCGGTCTGTAACTGGATATTTATATAGATGAATCATGCCACAGGCAAGTATATAGAAGTTGGTTACGGAGGGAGTATGTGTGTGGGGCGTCTCATGGGGTTACGACGGTCCAAGGTTGATCTGGAATAGATGTACACTTGGACCCGACCTCACCATCGAACTTCAATCTCGCGATCGAATTTCAACTTCGGCCTCGACCTCACTCAACCTAGCGATCAAATTTCGACCTCAACCTCGCGATCAAATTTCAACCTCGACCCCCTCCATCGAACTTCGACCTCACTCAACTTCAACCTCGCGATCAAATTTCAACCTCGACCTCGCCATCGAACTTCAACCTCAACCTAGCGATGAAATTTCAACCTCAACCTCGCTATCAAATTTCAACCTCGACCTCGCCATCAGACTTCGAACTCAACCTCACTCAATCTCGCGATCAATTTCAACCTCGACTTCACTCAACCTCAACCTCGCGATCGAATTTCAACCTTGACCTCGCCATAAGACTTCGACCTCGACCTCACTCAACCTCAACCTCGCGAGGTTCAACACCCCTGTTGTCTGGTATTAAATGTTTATTAAATGTATATAATTACGTCTAAATTATAATAATTCTTCATAAAATATTAAATTTCGGATGGAATCCGGATTCCCTCCTTAAATGCGTCTCTGATGCCCAATCTTGTCATTCTCTGTGCAGTTGATTACTGAAATAACAGTAGCAATGTTTGTAAGTGATTATATCTGTCTGATTACCTCGTTTCAATTCTTGCGGTCCGATTAGGATACAGCTTTTGTTTGTGTTTAACAATAGGATCTTAACGACACCGGTCACAACTCAACGATTCATAGAACCTAAAGGAAGAGGGGAACTGGATTGAAACTCCGCACATCAACCGGAAGTGTCATTATTAACCCTAAATCCGGTTTCCCGCGAGCTTTCGCTATTGTAAGGCGTGCTCACTCGTTCTTCAATGCCTATATGTTTAAGATTACCATTCGCACGCGAGTTTCGGGGACAGTCTTCGAAATAACACTTCGGTTTCTGGTTGCTTTTGTCCCAGATTTCTACAAAATGTAGAACAAAATAATGTTTCAACTCCTCCCCCTCCCCCCAAAAAATAATTTGCCTGCAAAGCCCAGTTTCACAGAGGATAGAAAAAAACGTACCTGACAACAATCGACAGCCAAATCTCACAGACAATAACATTCCCCCAATAAACTAAAAATGAATACAGAATTATTGTTGTCTCTCGTAGTCAACAATGACCCTATGGAGAGATTATTGTCTCTTATGAACTACAGATGGGCGGAGGAAAAGTCACATACGTGGACTCTGATATGTATATAATATGTAAATATTTTTTGATTAAATTTATTGTTTAGCGTTTAGTAATGGTTTATTTGCACATAGCAGAGATAATTGTATTCTATTTCTATTAGTATATTAATTCAATTCAATTCCCGGTGGGGGCTCAAAAATTTTGGTGTTGACCCAGCATTGTGGGGACAATTGGGGAGCTGCTGTGAATAAAAGACAGTGGCAATCACAGTGAGAGCTTCGGCTCTCCTCTCCGAACCCGTCTGGTCAGCGTGGGAGCAGTACACCAACTCCTCCCTCCGGGGAGAGGCCTCATCCAGTAATGGATTGAATATGACTGTGATTTATTGTTATTATTAATTAAATCAAGAATATTATAAAATTTATTTGTGGGTAGTGGAATACTATTATTTATTTTATCTTGACTTATGAATATCCTCATTAAATTATTGTAATCTTCTGTAATGCTTACTAACATTTTTGGTATTATATTCACATAACGTTTCTATGACAAATTCTATACCATATGTACAATATATGTGTCAACTGAAGGATTGTAACTAGAGGTTACAACACTAGATCCATCGCACCTCTCCCAGAGAAAAGCATTTTTATTTACGCCTACTGAAAAATTAGCCCCAATGGACATGTACCCTTTTGAAAATAAGCTCCACAAATCTGTTCCTGTTCATCTATTTCAGTAATTTGTAAAAGAAGTGTTATCAAAGGGAAAGAACTTTTGCCGCCGATTCTACGTAACAATATGCTTAATACGATCTATACGGAGCAGAAATCTAAAGAATTTTAAAAGGGGCCACCCGTGTTTACTCTTAAAGCTCTTGTTAATTTTGATCTTTCGCGTATGAAAAATCCAAGTGGCAACGCTGCATCAAAATCTGTGCGCAAATAAGGTATTCCTTTTTAAAAAAAAAA
Source organism: Lepisma saccharinum (assembly GCA_022664845.1). NCBI lineage: Eukaryota > Metazoa > Arthropoda > Insecta > Zygentoma > Lepismatidae > Lepisma > Lepisma saccharinum. The sequence goes on from JAGDQP010018175.1 coordinate 11,950, forward strand.
AAAAAAAAAAAAGCTAGATTTATGGTCCGTTACACCGTAATAAAACACCTACTAACATTTTTTTTTTTTTTTTGGTACATACTAAATAAGGAAAGTTCCTGTCACACAGTAACTTGTTTTGAGCAACATCTAAACTCCCCATTCTCTTCTATTGGGATATACAGATACTTGAAGGGTTGTGAAGAACCCTCTACCAAAAGAAATGGCTGGATACTAGAAACTAAATTAGCAATTACTATGTCTCTCCACTCGAGGAAGCAAATATCCTGCCTGCGTCATCAAGTTCTGCACGTGACAGGCTCGGTGGTATTTTCATCACAAGTCTTCTGAGCGGAGTGGCTGAATGCTCACCATTACGTAACACGTCTGGAAGATGGCCAATATCACCAAAATTACAATCCTTCACGACGCCCGTTTGTCACACTATATATACATCCACAATAGCATTTCTTCACAGATACAATATAATTGCTACATCCGTTACAAATAAACCCAACTACACAAAATAAGACCTTTTGATGGACCAGCGATCATTGCCATTACACACACAAAAATACATTTAACATAGTTTTAGAAATTCAACTCAGAAAAGTTGCCAGTTCAAGTTTAAATATTTACTTCCCGAACCTACCCCACTCATACGAACACACATGGAGTAACAATGTTGCCACCACATGTTCAACAAGAAAGAAATAAAGACCTACACAAAAATACTATTTGCCCTTTATTACTTCATGGTACATTCGTTAAGAGGCCTCCGTACCTACGCTGCGTGCATGCGTGCGTGTGTGTGTGTGGAGAGAGAGACAGAGGTTTTTATAAGATACTGGACAAAATGAAAAACAATGAAATTAGAAAGCGGGCCCAAATTTTGACCTTGCTTATTTTAACCGAGAAATTAGAATACCCGTGATTTATGATGTCATACGCCTACGCAATTACGGGGCTGTTCTAATTTCTCGGCTAAAATAAAGTCAACACCTCTGATACTTCATTTAAAACACACTCATACGTATTACTGTGTACGCTTTCTGCAATATCATTATTGCTTGTCATATGTCCAGTATATTAAAAAAATATGAACACACACACACGCAGCTTAGTACGGAGGCCTCTTAATCTACTCCCGTGACATCTTGTCTGTTATTGTTATTATTAAAGTTTATGAATCTGGGGAACTGGAAAATGAAAGTAAGGTTCAAAACAATGATAGAAGAAGGGAGAGATGTCTAAGGAAAAACCCGTGCTGACGGAGGTTTTCCAAAGTTAGCCTCAATTTCACCAGGCGAATGTCGGAAGGGTATCTTAAGCAAGGTTCCGTTACGAATCTACCGAGACGTTAGCGCTCTCGCTTTCTGTGCACGTTGTCACGGGTTCAATTCCCGCCGGGGTCTATTGGACGGAGTGGTTCGGAGTCCACCTTACCCGACCTCAGAAGCTCACCGGCTCGTTTAGGACGTTAACACCAATTCAATCAATCTACCATTTACGCGACTTAGCTTTCACCTATAAAATCACTATTCGCACATCTCTCAACAAACTGTTAATAAAAAATAGTTAGTGATACGACCTGGTTCGAGCAAATTAATGATGCGTACTCTATTTCAGCAGATTACAAAACTTGGATTCCTATAATATGCCCACTTTCTGTGTTTGTGTGTTCGTTGATAATCTTGCGACTTCAAACGCTAATTGCTGCTTGAAGGCCTCAAAACTAATAAATCGACACCTTGGCTTAAACAGACCAATATTAGGTTCAAAAAATTCCTAAAAACTTCGGTTCTCAATTTAAAGTGTGCAGTACGACGGTGTTACATATATTCTTTTAACCGTTATGTGCAGTGTTCGATTTGTAGCGGGGGATGGTTGAAATTATCCCCCTCTCGGCAAAAATTTTCTCTGGAACTTTCTTACTTCTAATCTGAGATATGGACGATCCCAAAATACCGTATAATACATATCTCACTAATTCTTCCCTCTCTCTGGAAATTGCACAAATCGAACACTGGTTATGTGGCATCTAATTGGCCTGCTGTCTTTCACACCCATAAACGAAACATTTCGGCCTCGGTTGTTGTGAGGCTTAGGTCTGTTATTCGAATCTCGGTTGAGGCATGAATGTTTGACCATTTTAAACGCCATGAATGCATGTTTTTTATTCATCTCTCTATAATACCTCTTCTGTTTCTGAGACACTGCTACGGGAGAAAAAAAAAATCTGCCATGTTGGAAATATGTTCGCCCCGGGACAAATAAGCGCATAATATTTTTTTAAAGGTGGATCTGATATCCTCAAACATGTAGGAAGCCACGTACAAAAAGTAAGATTTTTCTAAATGCAACCAGTATTGGTTGATTTGTCGTGGAACGACCCGTTTACAAAAGAAACGTTTTTATTCTTTCACTTTTTCCTAAAAAGAAAGGCATTAATGATGTTTAAAAAAAAAAGGAAAACAAATATTAAAAAAGGTATGTCCTTTCAAAAATTCTATATGCAGCACGTCCAAGGTTACATGACCGCAACACAAGTATCATCTCAAGCGTTCGTTCATCTGATAGCGGAAGGTCCTTCAGGGCAACTTTAGCCTTGTCTATGCGACCCGACCATGAACATTCATTTTCATTTTTCTGTACGATTTGTATTTCTTACTAGCGAAGACTGGTTATGGTTGTAACATTTCCTTCCTCCGCATGCACGTAGTTGCGAAACAGATGAATTAAACATTGTTTTTATTGTGTAACAAACTTTGGACCTTCCTTCATCAGTAATGATGGAAGAGCTACTCAGGCCTACATATAACAATAAAAAAGGCTGCGAGTGTTGTAACCAGTGTACGATTTGTAAAGGTGAGGTGATTGGAATTTCCACACCTCGGCAAAAATCTTCCCAGGCTCTTGTTTTTCAAAATAACCCCCAAACCTGCGATGACAAAACTCAAAAGACGTAAAATAAAATAGATCTCAATTGTCCCTCTCTTTGGAAATTACACAAATCCAACACTGGGTGAAACTTGTCTTAAGAGAGAGAGGATTAGATCTTTATATTAGACTGCATCCATTGCCTTGGTTACAGACCTACTGAGGTGGACATATTATTTTAATTAATCTCTCTCTCTTTTTTATTATTACTTGGAGGGCATCCAAGCAATTGAGATAATTATTCAACCCACCACAACCTACTTGGACCAATTACAAGACATCATTTTCTTTCGTCCACGTCGAGATGGGCTTAAGCCATAGTAACGCGCTTAACAACGGCGTTCCGGTACCAGTACATCACTGGTCCTTGAATACTGGCAACTTATGTTTCACGTTAAGTTAACCTCCCCAAGGTATTAATGAATAATTCAAAATGTGAGTGGTCAAAATTTTAACTTTTCAAGAAACACAATACGCAAAAATTCAAAAGATGCAACCGAGCGGCCGTGGCTCAGTGGAAGAGCGTTGAGTTAGCATTCGGGAGGTCGTGAATTCAATCCAAACGACCAACCACTCTGACTGAGGTTTTTTCAAGATTTGCCTCTGTTACACCAGGCAAATGCCGGATGGTACCTTCAAATTAGGCCCTGGCTGATTACCTTCCCAAATCCTTTCCCCTCCCCTAGTCCGGCCTGAGCCTTACATGCCTAAAGGCCATAAATAAAATTCAATTCTCAAGAAGCAAAAGTGTGTTCACACCAAATGAACAACTGAACGCACATCAGGAGATAGTACAACACAGGGACTTTGGCAGATCACCAAATTCTCGAGTACATATGAGATATCTCCAACTTGCAAAACTCTACTTACATCCCTCCCCAAACTGAAAATTCTGGTAGAATCCCTGGTACAATTACTGAAACGGCATTTCTATCCAATCAATACTACGAACATCAGTAGCTATGTTAAAACAAAGACGTATCACCCCAACTTCTGAAGTATCCTTGTTAGAATTGTCTCAATAGATTTGTCTTTCAAATTCTTAACAGTAGGTAGTTTAAAAATTAATAGAAAAAAAAACACCTTCGTGTTACAAGCGTGAAACTTGGACACTCCCATAATGAAACAAAACAGGAATTGAAGTGCACTCCAACAGCCTGTACGAATTCAATATCGCCGTTATAACGTAACCGTAGTGCTGACTTTGAAAGCCTGCATCTGCCAAACTACTGATCCACTCTTCGTAGTTCAAAAACTTAACTTTGTTTTGAACTAAAAACTTAACTAAAGAAATTAAAACTGGCTGACAAAGCTTATACATTTGATTTTATTATAAAACAGCACCTTCCTCAGACGAAACACTATCAGTTCATCGAGTTGAACTGATTGATTCGTCTGAGGAAGCTGCTAGTAGAACACCGAAACTGCAACACTTACTTTTTTTTTTACAATAAAGTCAACTGTATTATAAGTCTTGTCAGCCTGTTTTAATTAAATGAAGTATGGCTACACAAATTTTGGTAGACTTTATTTTGCATGGGCCACTGCGGTAACTTTTTGACTTCGGCCCGTCACGTTCTAGTTAAAATCCACAATCACAAACATCCATGCCCCAGCCGGGATTCGAACCCGGGACCTTCGAGTCGATGACTTGGCGCCCTAAACCGCACGGCTACCAGGTCGGCAAGTACGGTTACAAGGTCTCAATATAGTTATAGCCACAAAACTTAACTATGTAGAAGAAAGCAACCTAAAATATGTTATCAAATCAGTTTTAATTACACCTCAAGTTATAGAGATAATTTTAATTAATGTTAATTACAATCGGCTGACAAGGCTTATACACTAAACTTCATTACAAAAAAAAAAAAAAAAAACAACACCAGAATGTAACGGTAACAGTGTTCTATGAACTCCTTCTTCAGACAAACAACCTCTACTCAACGCTCTGTCTTACACTGTACTGTGTGTTTTCAATAGTTTAATGTATAAGCCTTGCCAGCCGATTTTGATTCATTAAAATTTTGGATACAAGGCCTGAACATTGTTACATCCACAAAATTTAAATAAAGAACTATCAAATTTTCAAACGGTTCGTTAATTATATATTTCAGATTTAAAAAAAAAATGCTAGTATAAGCGAAGAGGACGACTACTTACTATCAAATTTATTTTCAGTTGAGATATATAGTGTTTAGGGTCAACTAATTTAGAGCTACATTGAGTCAATTTCTGTGGTTTACTAAGCGAAGGATGACTCCTCCATAGTACAAAAGAACGGATGACTTGTAATGCACTACATCAAACAACCGTGGTACTTGGGATATACCACTGACAGGACCCAACTAAAGTGGAAAAAAAAAGTAACCACATCCCGAATCCAAAACGGCAGAAATTAATGAAGAACACATGAATTACACGATCCAAGTATGTCTATATTCCAGCATCCTTCCTACAGACAAACTTGATACTTGACGTTATCATGTCTTACTTACAAAGAGCGAACTGCTCCTGCTTTCTCTGATGTTTATTGATCCTGTTTATATGACTTAAGGAGCCAGTTATGAATAAACATAATTCGACATTTATGGAGAAGATCCTTCCACGAATTGGCTTCTTCGAAGAAGAACCTTACCATGATTTGTGTTGTTATACGAAAGCTTAAAGATTCACACATTCTCAATTTCAACAGCATAACCTCAGCAAAGTGTAGGTTTCAATTGATGGCCTCAAAAGGAGATTGGCCTGTAAAAGCGGGCTGTACTAAGAACAAATAAAATGAATCTTAGTGTAAAAGACGACTTCAGAATTCTAATTTAGTACATGCGAATGAAGACACACCAAAATCTACCTTGCACGTCACACAAGTACTTCCTAGTGCCGAAGGAAAAAAAAATCGTGTGAGTTACTTTTAATGTTGAGTTAATCCCTAGACCAGTGGTTCTCAACGTATTTCACTCGGGCCCATCATATGACCTGACACGGACGGCTAGTGACTAGGTCTTGGGCGCGCTAAGCTTGAATTGTTCTTTTTTTTCTTTTTCTTCAAAATAAATATTGAATTAAATTATTTGAATTACTTTAGCCAGCACAATCACAGTTCCAGAAGTTTTGCGGCACAATTAACGTCGTTTGAATAGGTGTGCCGCGGTATACCAGGTTGAGAATTAATGCCCTAGACAATGTATGTAACTTTGATTGGACACAACCAACGTAAGAAAGGCCCACATGTTGAACGCTATGAACAGACACTAACAGTCGCCCTCAAACTACCTTGCCCCTTTTCGAGTTACGGAATATATGACGTCATTCCTGTCGCTTTTCAAACCGCCCACTGGGTGGGGAAGTGAAAAGTGAATTTCCTTTAATTCTCTAGTTTCCTGTACGCAGACGGCAGTAAAATTCGTTTGAGTAAGTCTAAACTTGCTATCGCCGAGTCGAGATGACACTACTGAGAATTCTGTACGGGAGCTGGCATAGGAATAAAGATTCTTCAGTATGTAAGCTCTAGGGTTAAACTCATCAGATGATGCAGAAGAAGAGACATATGGTGCAATTCTGCAAGCAAAAATGAAATATAAACTTGAACTTTATTTATGGCCTTTAGGCATCTGAGGCTCTGGCTGGAATAGGGGACGGGAGGGGAAAGGATTCGGGAAGGTGTTGGCCAGAGCCTATATGGAAGGTGCCATCCATGCATTTGCCTGGTGTGACAGGGAAAACCTCAGTCAGGATGGTCGGTCGTTGGGATCGAACCCACGACCTCCTGAAAGCTACGGCAACGCTCTACCACTGAGCTATGGCGGCTCGGTAAAAATGAAATATGCTTATACATTATTCGTGCAAAAGGATAATTAGGAAGTATGGGAACTACCATAGTTTGGGGTTAGTGTAAATAATTTTCTAAAGATTACGTTAATTTATGTTTGATACGATTTATTACAGAGATCTTAATTTTTCCAAGCCAAGGTGAAGTTGCAGAAGTTTGAAATTGAACTACGAGAGCAACATGATTAATTTACTGAGAAACTACTGTTAGTTATTGTAACCAAAATTATCGAAAGATCATTGATAATGAAGTAAGTGTTGTATTGTCATAGATAATTGCAGATAAGAAGTACATACTATACGAAATATTTAGTTTTGAATAATAATGATATATTAAGAAGTAATGTTGTTTTCTATGGAAGAAGAGTAACACTTGAAATGTGTAGCATGATTTCTGTATGTTAATCTTTAAATATATGAAATCATGGCTGAAAATCAGGAAATACGCGAACAGTCTACAACAAGGAAAATAGTTGCAAGTTGGATGGTATCTTCAATAAATAAGCATCCGTCACGTGAAGTGCCATTTGATTGTGTGCTGGAATAGACTTAAGAAACTATACTCTTACGTCAGGTGAAGTGACAATATCAAAGAAAGGAACTTGAAACATAATATAATAGAAATACGCTGGAGTAAAGCTATATCCATTTAACCGAACCTCAAAAACAGTAACAAGAAACTCAAGGGAAAGAGCTCTGAAGATGAAGGGAGGGAAGAACGAGAAAAAAGGGAACAGACGAAAGCAGTAGTGCAAAGGAGTGACACGGATAATTGGGAGCATACATTGAATAGATATCTGATTGAGCTAGGCTATGGAAAATATCTCTCTTTCGCTTGTAACATCCGCGAAAGAAGTCAGGATGGACTAGTCATCGCTAGGTGGAACAGAATAAATAGCCCTAGATGCAAGAACAGGATCAAAGAAGGACTGTTGAAATTTGTAAATGATTTTATGATAACAATATCACGTACATACTATGCGTTAACACTCGATTCAAAATACATTAGATTCATGCATTGAACTTGTCAGACGCACTGGGAGACCCTTATTCATATCATTATCTCTGTTTATTTTCAATGTCGTTTTTTAACCTGCAAATAGCATTGAACCCTACGTCCATTTCGTGTCTAAGGTACGATTTCGCGTGACAAGTACAGCTTTGCCGGCCGGGTGGCCGAGCGGTCTGCGGCGATAGGCCATCGGCTCGAAGGTCCCGGCAGGGGCATGGGTGTGGATTTTAACACTTAAGAGCTAAAGGCGAATCGTGACGGGCCGAAGTCCAAAGTTACTAGACTGGCCCATATAAAAATAAAGTTTTACAAGTACAGCTTCCGGAAAAGAAATGGGGAAGGCAGTGGTCAGGGCAAATAATTCAAAACACGAACCCAACAATTCTTACTGCAATTGCGGGAAAGTTCTGGTCAGTCCCTAGCAAGAATGGACAGATGTGAAGAGAATCCGAGAATCGATCTGCCCAGACTGAATTTGTAACTATTAACAAAACACGTGAATACGGGTTTCCAAAAATAATAATAAAAGTTATTCCTGTCCAACAGTGGCAGCTTTGGCGGAATGATAAATATCCAGATGACTTTCCACTTCCATTAGCATCCTGTTATCTATTGTAGACACTGCACATGTTATGCGGGCCTTTAATTACTTCAGATCATTGACCTTCACCTGGCAGTACTTAGTACGCAAATTATCGCTTCCTGTTGTTTTTGCAAGGAACAGCAACTAATTACAACATAGTTTGCCACAACGTAACTAACAAGGAAATCTTCCGTTCGTGACAGTGGAGTTCGGGAATCGAACTAAGCTCAAATAAAAATGCATCCCAGGAAACCAAAGTGTGTCAGATATTAGTCCCGAATTCGAAGTCGTTCTAGAGATATGAGGTCACAAGGTACCTAATGAATCTATATTATACACAATACACATGGTGGTTCAGTCCTTACAAGGCTGAGAGCTTGGAAAGTATTTGTCGTAGGCCTTTCAAACAAAAAAAGTGAGGTAGGAGAAGAGTATATTCTGAATTACCGTAATTTATGATACTGGGGTAACCAGTGGCGTCCAGGAAATATTTCTACGGGGGGAGGGGTGACACTTTATAAAAAAATTATGAAAAGTGGATTATGTTTTCATGTAATTCGAATCACTATCGAAAACAGACCGGGTGTTAGAGGAAACATTCTGTCATTTTTTACGGTTTAGCTGTTACGATAATTAATTTTGCTGGAACTGTATTACGTCAGCAACTTCATATTTCGTCAAGAACTCAACAACTGCAATACTATTACATGCAGAGCATTGAAATGTTGCTGCTGGAAAAACAGTAGCTTCCCGGGAATAGGAATTCAATTTGTGGGAACTGTCTTAATCCCCTAAACCTTTTAAATAAAGCACATTTTGACATATTAAGCCGTTTGGAGCTATCCTCAATAAAAATAGTCTAAAGTCTAATTCTGAACTCACACGGTAAAATTTATCAACGTGTTGTTCATATGCTAGTGCTAACCAACTCTAAACGACCCCTTCTCTGTATTTAATTTTTCAAATTCTCGGTTCTTAAACAGTATCATACATTAATTCAGAATATACTCTTCTTCTACTTCATTTTTGTTTGAAAGGCATTCGACAAATACTATCCAAGCTACCGAAACGTAAGTGTGCCAGCATTTGAGCTTGGTTTGGTTGCCGAACCCTTTCTATCTTGAAACTTGATTTCTAAGGTCCTATAGATATGAAATTTACTATACCCGTCATCTTCTCACTAAAATAGTCACATATCAAACACGCAGAAAGCTCCTTCCTGGGACCAGTTATTAACTTATTTACATCAAAAGGTTTTATAGACAGGGCTTTAAAAAGTCCCGGGCGCCTAGCCTTTTTTTTTTTTTTTTTGTTAGTAAACCCCAAAACTCCCTATCTTTTGTCCTCTATTTTTTTCGTGTTTGGACGAAGCAAAAACAAATTAAAATAAATTTGCTATGAAGTTCAAAGTGACTAATTTACCTTGGTACATCATACTTGCTGCGATCGTATCCTCTAACAGAATGACGATTAAAAACACGACAAGTTTCGCCAATGAATGCCTTGGCTTCCTCAGGTGAAAAAAAGAGTAGGTTAAAAAGTTAAAGGAATAAAAGAAGCCGTCCGCAGATATGGCCTTTATCAGTTTTCTTTGCAGGTGGGAAACTTGTCGTGCTTTTAATCGCCATTCGGTTAGACGATAAGATGGGAGCGAGGACGGTGTACCATGTTGAAGGTAAGCGTATGATTTGGGCCTCGCTACGTAAACTTACATTTAATTCAGTTGAGTTACGATCCTTTCAATACCTAGACATCAACCGGCGAGTTATAGAACTGCCCTGTTCTTTGTAAAACTTCACATGTATTGGCTTCAATTACTGTAATCTTTGGGGATATCCTCTACACTAATGTAAGCTTGTACTTTTTATAACAGTAACTACAATTTAAGGCCAAGCAAAACACATACGAATATACATCAAATTATATTTGCATTATTGTGGCGCCTAGGTAGGAAGAAAAATTCTCAACCCCTGTTTATAGGTACGCTACCGATACCAATAACTTAAATCTGTCACAAGTTTCAAGGATGATTCCTCGTAGAGAACATCTTTCTGGAGAAAGCACCGATCAGATTTAGGTTCTAATCAACATCTGGCATACACGTAGTACGAGTAAAGGAATTTCTAGGAAACCTCAATCAGAATAGATCACTCGAATTCTTACCGCTAATCCAAGTTAACATACTACACTGAGAGGTCTGATTTTTTGGTATGTTCTTCTTGTATTGAACTTTAAAACTTATAGCGACGACTTACACGATAAAATATTTAAGCGTTTTATTTAAGCTTAAAATTTACACATAGTGTCGTTAATCCGCTCGACACAATTTTGCACACGGCGTTTGTCCGCCACACAGAGTACTTACGAGAGCCGTCATAATGTAAAAGTATTTTAACCAGTTAAAAGTTTAAGCTGATTTATCATATGGTCCTCGTTCTATTTAGGAATTTGAGTTAAGATTTCCAGATGGCGACCAATTTAACACTATGTATTCTGTTTTCAGTTCTTTAAATGTGTTAAACAGAAAATGGTGTTTCCAGTATATTGAATCCTTACTCTATTGGTCGCATATTATTATCCTACACAGGAATACATTTGTGGCAAATCTGACTCCATTTACGTATCTCCGGCAAAATTCTAGCTGTCTGATATACTGCGCTCCCCTTCTATCATTTATAAAATCAAATGAAATTCAATATGGCAAACATTAAGATGGCAGCTATGATAGACGTACCCTCTAACAGGTATGGCCTTCCATCCAGTACCCATTAGTGCGTATGCTATTTGCTTTTCACTTATTTAAGGGATTTCAAAAGAAAAGGATGTTTCTGGACCTCTCGTTCACTCTATATGGACACAATTTGAACTCTAAATTATTGACCTCTTAAAAGCAATTACGCTCATGTGGCCAACATTTGTATAAGCTCATATTTTGGCAATTTAAACAAAAAATAAAGTTATAACTTTTATTTGTTCTGAAACTGTATTTAAATATGTGTATGCTGAAGAATGAAAATGCAAAGCTGCGTATCCACTACTGATTTGGTTGCATGAAACAACTATAATATTTATGGATTGGGTGTTCCCAAATTGATAGCACAACTTTGACGGCTGAAAAAACAAATACGTATTAGTAACCTTGAGTTCTGGAACATTTGGTTTGGGAGATATAGCCTAGAGAAAAAGAGGCAATTACGACTATAAAGTTTGCAATAGGAAAGATATAGAACTTATTTCGAAAGGAAAGCTGATACGTAGGAACATTTTAAATTGTTTCTTTTTTGACCTTACGATTGTGATATTCCTAAGCAAAGAACTCATACGAAGAACCCAAATAATTAAGGAGTACACCACCTGGAAACCACTTTATTCATCGTGTATTGAAAATAATGCAGAAATTTTCTGCGTGCTAACTTTCCTTGGTAAAATGTACCATCAGTCAATTACGTCACATCGTCCTTACTTTTCTAAATTCCTGCAAGCGTTGCAATTGCCCATTTCCCATAGCAGTCAAGCGTAACGAACACCATATGTTTGTGAATTTTAGGTATCCACAAATAAATGGTGTTTTGACTCGTTAGAAGAGATGGCTGTCTCACTAGAAATTGTGTTGTTTATGTGATTTAGTGTACGTAATGAAGCCAAGTTATTAGTTAGTTGGTGAAACTGTTACACGTTTCTAGTTTTTAAATAAAACGAATCTGCTTTACTCAGCTATGATTTTATTTTATTTCGAGTTCATAAAAGCAAAGCTTTGATACGGAAAATATCATAGTAGGTATCTCCGATGCTGAAAAGCAGAAAATACGTCATGAGACGCACTACACAAGAACCTGTTAATAGAAAAGAGCCTTGTACACTTCACGCAAGTTGTTAACTTCTAGGTTCATAATTTTCACATAAAAGACGTGCGAAATAACATTCCACCTTCCACACAGCGTATAAAGATGCTTTGGTAGCCCCTCTGAGTACGTTTCATAAAGTAGCCTATCGTCTTGGACGCTTTATTGGTCCTTTGCTACGTAGTTCATTGTGGAAAGCGAATCTACTTAACTGACAGATGGGGAGAGAGAAAGGAAAACAACTGGAAAAGAATTGTACTATTTTCGTACAGAATACAAATTACATGTTCTTTTGTGGAACAGAATGTAAATGTTGCGCGCGATCAGCGTAGTTCGCGGCAGCCAAAAAATGTAACTACAGGAGAAATGTAATGATTGCAATGTGTGTGGAAATTTTAAAACACTAAATAAAACAAAGTTCTGAATCATGGTAGTGCCAAATGAGAGTGAAAGAGCGAAAAGGACTATATAGCTGCTTCTGCGTTGAGAGCTAGAGCTTCAAGTGAGTGTTAAATGTGATGGGCATCGCGCATAATGAAAAACAAATCATCTAACCTGACTTTCCTTAACCTGCTTTCATACTACTATACATCATGTTCTTATTTTGTAGCGAAATACGGGTCATTCATAACACGAACTGAGGTCATCAGTATTTTTCGGCATGGTACCGTGGTTATATGTGCTGATCAAATGGAGTACGTATTTACGTACATAGTTAGGGGGAGTACTTCCACACAGCCGCCAGCGATAAATTGTATAAAACGTTACTCGTGCTATAAAAACTGAATGCCATTATCATCAATACTAACTCCCTCTGCTAAAGAAGTTACTCTACATCTCTCTAACATCTTACTTAACGATAATCAATTTAAAACGTCAAAAGTAATATCATCTTCTCTCATATTTAAATTTCAAAAATGTTCCTGTGCATTACTACACGGTCACAAAACATCGCGTAGTTTATTTGTTCTCACTGGTAATACCATTGACCTCTTCTATAATGATACCAGTGTGATCGTTCAGGCGAGTTAGAAAATGTCAGATTCGGTTTACACCAGTATATTCATAACAAGATATTTAATTGTATTGATCAGTACAATATCGCTTTTACATAGAGTACAATGTCACTGGAACTACTTCCCTGAAGAGGCGCGTATCGCTTTTTATTCGTTCCTTCCGGCGTGCAAACTGTTTCTGCTTCACTCCACTTTTTCAGCAAAATATACAGGTAAAGATTTTCCAAAATTTTATGGTCTGGGGTAAAGTTCCACATAACCGACCCAAAAATCGTAAAAATAAGCAACATTTACGGGACAAATGCGTAAGTTAATCAGTTGTCAAGCGTTAAAAAGATCAACGAGAAATGTATCAAATCAGGAGAAAGATCAGTTGAATGTTGGGCCGTGAGGTAGAGGCGGCACAAATCCATTCAACTGTGAGTATCTGATTGTGTCTGAAGTGTGTAAAATTTCAAAATGCATAATTTTAAATATATATATAAAATAATAACCTAACAAGACTTTTTTTTACCTAAGTTACCTAACCATAGCTTAACCAAATCCAATCTTCTAAACAGTATAATATATATAAAGGCAAAAGCTGATGACCTATTGAACTACTTTACAGCGCAGTAATTCATTAACTGGTCAACATGTTGCCCACATAACAGGGAAACGAAGAAGAGGTGATATTAAGTTCACTAAGTACCATTAAAGAAAGTCGTAATCTTTCGATTGATATGCAGGTAAAGCAATAAATAGGCATAGAAACTTGTAAATTATTAACAAGAACGCAACTATTAACTTTCATAGGAAATTGAGCAGAAGACAAATGGATCGGTTCTGCGGAATAATAGCCATCGTTTCCAATAGGTGTATTCGTTAGGTAATGTTTGCTTTTCCGGCGGCCATAAGCGGAAGTGAACTCTAATGAGGAAATATGGTTTTTCGTAGTAACTCATTTTGAGATGCTAGCCATCGGTAGGTCTTCACAGAAGTACATATATAAATATATTTGTAACGGAATGTGTAACATATGTCAAAATATGACACAATATATGGTTGTCATAAACTACACCATAGCCTGTAACGCCAATGGTTTAGAAATGGTGGACAGCGATCTACACACTTGCTCTCAATTAGATTTAATCCAGAGCAGTGTTTCACGCACTTAAAATTTCTGTCTCCTTTCTTCTTCACACTACTCTATCTCACGCTCATAAAAGTGAAGTTTTTATTAGGAAATAAGGTTCTTTCTATGTAATCTTTTATTGCAAAAATGGCACATCCTTGATTTCACAATGCTGCAAACTTGTAGCCGAACACTTTAAATCTCAATCCTTCTAACATATTGCATTGATTCAGTTTTAAAGATGCTCAGCGACACGTTCAGTAATTAGGTTTTCTCACAAAATACTACCAAATATGAAAAGAAACTCACATTCACACAAAATATTGAGTTTTATTCCCTGACGATGACATGTAGCCTTAGTTCAGAAGAAATTATTCCATATTATTTTAGTTTAGATTTTTTGTTACTAAAATGACAACAGCGTTTTAAGCGTTTACTTACGAGTGATTTGTGGGCTTGTAGAAGCTGGTATTCTCTCCAAGTAAATAATTCAAAGTAGCTCCTTCAGTCGCAGCAGACGACATAAACGCAAACAAAATACTTGTTTTTATACACAAACAGTTTACGCAGAGTAGTTCTGTAAAACGTTACAGTGTGCACATACGTATCAATCTTCACGAAACTGACAAAAGTAACGTCTAAATGCAATTACTCAAAATATATTCAGACGTTAATTAATTATGAAGGGCACTTTATGATGAACTATTGTAAAACACAAACAAAAATATAGTAAGTAAACATCTTCCACCACTCGCTTTACGACATGTTGTTCAATATTGCCAGAGCACCAATTATACCAACCGGAAAAATTACGAATTCTTGCTACGATCTGGCTACAAGTTGTCTCAATTCGTAACCGAAGTTTTGGTGAGTCCATCGCCGCAATAACAAACGATCTCCATTGATATGGTATGTAATAACTAAAAAAGTAGTAGCCGTACTTCTTAACTTGTAAACTGACAGCAAACAGCATATAAAGATGAGCCATATAGAAACCAAGCTTTGATACGTTCAAAATGGAATGCTGTAGAGGACTTGTTTACCCTATGGATTACTGGCTTTAGGTTAGAAAAGTTGGGTTAGTTTTCGTTACAAATAGTACAACAACCAGGGGTGGAATGGAGGGTATACGCGGGTACACGCCGTGTACCCACCTAATTTTATAAATCACAGCGTGTACCCACCTCAGTGCATAAATATAAAGGAACGTGTTCCCAAATCCGCATTTTTATTGAGTAGCGTGTACCCCCCAAAAATCTTACCATTCCAGCCCTGACAACAACGTTACTGATTACATAAGGAATGGTATTTATTCTCATTGATTCCCTTGTTCATGACAACAATAATAATTCCTAATGTTATAGGATAGGGTGGACAAGTTATCTACTCCCTTGCCCGTTGCGTTTGGCTCGAGTCTAAAGCTCGCTAGAGCAGGTAGCTAAAGTGTAATTCAAATTCATTATAACGATCATCGTATATTACATTTAGTATTTGGGAGTACTTTGTACAAAAAAGATATCCATGAAATATATATATATTTTTCAATTTTACTTGTCGTTTGCTTGCTTTGACCATATCTTCTAGGTTCGCCGAGAACATTAATCTCCTTTTTAAGTACAATTCAATTGATCTAGATTTCAGTATCTTCCTGAAACAGAATTCCTTTTCCTTCCTATAAAAAGCGATCTAATACTTCTTTCTTGTTAAGAAAACGCGGAATCATAATAAGGAAGAGAGCGGCTTCTTCGCTCAAACAATAACAAAGGATATTTTCACTTCAATATAAACAAACTGCTATTGATATGGTATGTAATAACTTAAAAAGTCGTAGCCGTACTTCTTAACTTGTATAAGCAGACAGTAAACAACACATAAAGATGAGCCCTATAGAAACCAGCTGTGATACGTTCAATATAGAATAGTTTGCGTTAGTCTAGATTCTAAAGCTCGCTAGTGCATGTAGCTAAACTGTAATTCACATTCGTCATAACGATCATCTTATACACCTCTGATCAAAAAGTATCTGACATTAATTTTTTCTCGATCCCCGTCCGAGGTCGGACGAACAGGGTTGAGTGGGATATTCGCAAGACTCTTCTCAACAGGCCGTAAAATTCTTTGTTTTAAAGTTATTTGTAAGAGCACAATGATTGACGTTCTGCATGAGTTGCGTGTATTGTCGTCGCGATTTAAAGTCGGAATAAAATGACAGAACGTGTTCACAAACATGTGCGCATCACAAAACCTTTGCCAAAAACTTGGAGAAACAAACACATGCTGAGACGCGAGAATTTATTTTCTACATAGGAGTTTCGTTTTCAGAGACTAATCACCGGAAGTACAATTATTATGCATTGTCAGTAGTAGTAGTAGTATTGTTGGACAGGACGATCATGGTCGTCCTGTCAACGCAGACGGTTATGCCGTCTCTTCGTTATTGTTTTTATTTCTAATCTATATTTTAAATAATTGTTGCTGGTCTAAGTGATGTTATATTGATATAGACATAATGGCGGGGCTGGTGTATTTGGATTTTGTGCGTTTCCTTTCTATAAGGTAGGATAAATAGTTGCTATATGTTCGGGTGGTGGGTATCTGTTAATAACCTGAAGTGTTAAGGCCTGATCATTTTCGTTAATCGTCCGGTACATTTCTAGTAGGTGATGGAGTGGTGGATGGTGATAGCGTGGTTGGATGTCTTGTTGTGCATCTATGTGGATTGTGTCCAGGAGTGTTGGGTGAGCCGTAGTCCAGCGTTTTGTTATATACTTTAGTCGTAATGTTTCCAGGTGGGTTTTGATTTCCGGGAACGTAAGGCGATCATACAGAAGATGTGTGGGACTTGGTAGTTTGATGTGGTATGCCAGCCTTAGAGCGTGTCTCTCCCATATCTGTAGCCTTTTATAGAAGTCTTCGCTGGCTGTCATCCAGGCGATATGACCATATGTAAGACATGGTCGCAAGAATATTTTGTACGTATGGAGGATGGTGTCTGTTTTTAAGCCCCAGGTAGTGCCTGTTAGCCGCTTCAGTAGTATTAGTCGGTTATTTGCCGCTTTGTTGAGATTGCTGATGTGAGGTTTCCAATTTAGCTTTGTGTCGAAAATGACTCCGAGGTACTTCGCTGATGTTGTCGCTCTTATAGGTGTGTGGTTGACATGGAGGTCAAGCTTGGTGGGATTTCGACGGACTCTTGTTTTTGTTTTTGTTTGCTGTATTACCAGTGCCTGGGTTTTGAGAGCGTTTATGGTGAGACGCCACCTAAGACACCATGTGTGAAATTTATCTATAGCTGTTTGGAGCAGACGGTTGATGTGTTGGATAGTGTTGGCACAGGCAAGGAAAGCTGTATCGTCGGCAAATGTAAAGGTATGTACTGGAGAAGGTGGTATTGGCATGTCAGCTACATATAGGATATACAATAGAGGTGAGAGAGCAGAACCCTGAGGCACCCCAATATATGGAAATATTGCATGAGATAGACTATTGTTGATGGCAACGTATGCCATTCGGTTTGAGAGGAAGTGGTAGATTAGCCGTATATATGCTGGTGGAAGATTGAATTTGTACAGCTTATATATCAGGCCAGCATGCCAGACACGGTCAAAAGCCTTCTCCAGGTCGAAAAGTAGCAGACAGGATGGCTTATTAGTGTTATACTGGTTTGTTAGTATTGTTGTTAGTCGTAGTAGGTTGTCATCGATGCTGTGATTGGGTCGGAAGCCTGTCTGGTGGTAAGGCAGTATATCGTATTTGCTGAGATGAATATGTAGTCTGCGTACCAGTATGCGTTCTAGTATTTTACTGAAGGTAGGTGTGAGCGCATTGTCAGGGGTCCCCAAGTTTGGTATACTGGTAACACCAAAACCATGGATGAAATAGTTAATTTTACTACGTTTTAAATATTTAATATACGTTTGAAACAACATACACAAATGAAACTACTTGTAAATAATAAAACTATATGAAAATAATGTAAAATTCTTCAAAAATAACCATAACTCAAAAAAATCTTTCACCTCGAAAAGTTCAACCGTTTCTGCTGTCATCTATCGGGCAACAAATATATTACTCGTTAATGTAAAAAAAAATACAGAGTTATATGAAGGTTTAAGTAGCTCAGTATACTTAACTTCAATAAAACTATTTTCCCGATGAAAAACCTAAACGCGATCAAATTAGCAATCAGAGCAATATATTCACACATGTACATGCTTTGCAAAATACAGGTTAATAAGGATGAATAAACAGTCCAGGTCAGGAACTTGCTCACTTACTGAAATTGTAGAGCAACTGTAGCGCCATGGTTTGTTTATCACTTACGTTCTTATAAATATACAGTACCGTACCTGACAAACCCCTCCCTGTCCGTATCTACAGCCCTATAAATATAGGCTGTATCAAAAGTCTCTATCTGTCTCAAGAAATAGGGCAGCAGGAAGAAATTATCCGGGCTTCAGATTTGGGTTCAGACACCTTGATTTATGACGCAATTTTAATCTTGTAGGCTAAACGTACCCTTTATACATGGGCGGATTTATGGGGGGCTGGGAGCTATTGTTCCCCAGTCATTTCAGAATTGCTTTAATTTTTTCACTCTAAACGATAGCTTTTAAAGTGCCCCCCCCCCCCCCCCCACACACAAGGACCTCTCTCCTAAATCCGCCCATATCTTTATATTAGTTCTTACACTATATGTTCTCGGCTTCTATTGCACGCTAGTGTCTGAATAAAGCAGATACAAAGAAAGTGACTTCAGATTTGAGTATAGATCCCATGTTGAAAGAACTCTTACCACATTAAATACGGGATGGTATCTGAGGTTAGCTTCTCTTCATCTACTTTTCTGTGGAGACTAGCCTGCCGTATGGACTGAGTGCATGAATTGCAAAAGTACTTTAAGAAAAGGTTTAATCTTGTTTACTAGATTAAAAACGTTCTGGCAAATCATGTCATTTAAACCCAACTTTGAAGTAGAATTAAATAATGTAGAATTCCCGTAAAAAATGATTAGCGCAAAAATTGGAGAAGGAACATTTTTTTTAATTTCTCATTACCATTTTGAAGAACTCTTTTATTCAGGGATACCAAACATTGTTTTGCTCTACTTAAATAGCTCGTTCTTGAAACAAATATCTATTAAAGATAGTAATGTTTAAAAAAACGAAAAAAATGTACGCTGGACTTTTTTTTTTTTTTCAATTTTTCCTGTTACTTTGAAAAGAGAACTGCTTTGTTTTTACTATACAAAGCAGCTAACATGATTTGATTAACGAATAGTTATAAAGTTTGTTTTTGGATAGGAATATACATTTAAAATAATAACATCTTTATTATCACTCCCTGTAACAAAATCGTTGCAAGACTAAATCGATTCCAGCTTACAAAATATGTCATATAACTAATGCATTACGATGGGGAAATGCAATGCAGCTGAAATTTAATATGTTTCTCATTTAAATAATACCCCTAATCGCGTATTTTTCAAATGTCTATTTTACGAGAAATCAAATTGAAGACATGAACTGCAAAACATCACAAAGCCACAAAGATCTCCTAATATGACAAAGAAATCTATTTTATGATGGACTTGCATTCCACTTTACCCCTCACACATTCAACGCTGTTTTATTTTATACCTATTATCGTATCGGGGCCCCTGACGACGAATAATAATAGTACTTCCTGTGATTAGTCTCTGAAAACGAAACCCCTATGTGGAAAACAAATTCTCGCCAGAAACGTGTTTTCGAGAGTGAATGTATAAAGGAAATGCAAATTCTGGTATTGTGACGTGTATATATCACATGTAGCTGTGAATGTGGGTACTGTTTGGAAACAAAGAAACAAAAATTGCAAGATATTTTGGCAAGCAGAGTTCGTATGCATATCAAAATTCATATTTATTCACTTTGAAGATATAGCTAGACAAGAGGGTATCTCACATTCAGTGAAACTAACAAATTTACCTCATCCTTAATTCTTATGTTTATATTTCCTTCATTCCCTTTGTTTCGGCTTGTTATCATGTATTTTGTTTTATCTATGTTTACCTGTAGACCTATCTCATCGCACGCTTCTACTAAGATATCGGTGTTGCTTCGTAGTGCATCTATATCGTCCCCTATTAAATCTACATCATCCGCGTATACAAACAGTTGATTCAAACCATTCAATCATAGCCTGTTTTTGTCCCCTTTAATTTATAAAATCGTATATTCTAACGCAAAGTTAAACAGTAGTGGGGACAAGGCATCGCCTTGTTTCAATCCGTTGCGAACCTTGAAACTATCTGACATATTATTACCTATCCGTACTCTGCTTATGGGGTCGCTGAGACACATCTTCACTAGTTGAACCAATTTTTTCGGAATTCCAAATCGTATCAGGATATTGTATAACTTTTCCCTTTTGATAGAATCATATGCTTTCTTAAAATCAATGAATAGCTGGTGAACCGTCCCATTGTATTCCCATTTCTTCTCCAAAATTTGTCTCAAGGCAAAAATCTGGTCCAACGTGGATCTATTTCTTCTAAATCCACATTGGTGATCTCCAATTATTTCATCTACGTATACACTTAGGCGTGTTAGCAGAATATTACTTAATACCTTGTAACAGGTTGGAAGTAACGAGATTCCGCGGTAATTATTGTAGTCCGATTTATTGCCTTTTTTGTAAATCGGAACTATTATTGAGGTTTTCCATTCCTTTGGGAGTTCCTCCTTTCTCCATATAGCACTTATCAATTTATGTAGTTCCTTGATTAGTGCCGTTCCTCCTGCTTTGATTAATTCGGCTGGAATA
>JAGDQP010018176.1:0-20277 GCA_022664845.1 Lepisma saccharinum
ATATATATCGTACCGATCTCAATAGGTGGATTTTTTTTCGAAATCTACCTAAAAAAACTCATATCTCAATTATCTTTGATTTTATCATCAATTTTGTAATATTTCGGGATTAGATCTTGTAAATCGAAGGAGATCAACCAAAAGAACTGGTGAATTGATGTGCACATAACTGCTTCTCAGTATGTTCTACTACTAATTCCAAATTAAATCAGGTGTTACGGTCAATTTTACTTTTATATATGGAAAAAGAAATATTAGAAGACTCCTTATGGAATATTTGAAACGTAGCCTTAAACACATTGCGATGATGGAAGTAAAAGTTGTTTAATTTAGTTTGATCAGAAAACATTAAGTATAAAGAATTAGGACAATCCTACCTAAAAAGCTCTTAATAAGGACATCGTTTTTCTTAAGAAAAAATTAAGTACACTCTTTGAATTTCCAAGCCATATTATCTTACATTGCTATTTATTACCCATTTATGAATCCCAAAATGTAATAAACATTCCTTTCATCTTTTCCCATTCCGTTTATCCCGCCTCATCCAAAATACCATCAAAGCCAAATGGTCCTCTAAAGACTTCTGTGGCCAAAGGAGACTTGTAGCTGTCTCCCCGAGAATCAAAATATTTTTTCCCAAAGAAAGTTGTGCGGCTTTGTGTGAGGAAACAGGTGGGAGAATAGAATGCCTACCTAACATCCCTTTTACAACAAATTGTCTTATAAAATCGCTTTCGCCAGGAAGGGAAGACTTAACTGCCAGGTTGGGAAAAGAGACTCAATCTTGCGATTCTGGAGGTAATGTTCGAAAATTTTAACTGGAATAGCGGTGGAATAAAAATTAATGGCGAATACTTTTCTTTTTTACTGAGGACATAATTCTATTTCCTTCAAGTACAGAAGAACTACAAACCAGAATCGAAGAATTGAATAATGCGAGTTTGAAATGAAATTAAGTAAACCAAAAGTTATTTGCGAATACAAACGAACATGCTGAAAATAAAGCTTCACGGAGAGAAATTGACATGGTTGTTTAGTGCTTATCTGGCGTATGCTTAGTGTTTACCCAGGGCAATTGAAAACATCGAATAACAAATTTGACTAAAGAAATAAATAGAAGTAAAATAGAGCATAACTGGTATTAAGTGAAGGTATCGTTTCACCTATTGAGCATATGTGATAAGAAACCGTGTAATGGAAATCTTGAACTAGTGACTTTGAGTATGCCTTAAAATGATTATTGTACCGGTCACTCTACATCCTATGATCCTAATAGGTAGAAAAATGACAATTTCTAATTACGTCCGACGGTCCGAGACGCAAGTAAAGTTATTGCGAAGAACGTATCACTCATAGCTCAACAGAATCCATATGGCTTCTGATTGGTCAAATGGTTAGAACGTTTTCGTGTCTGTGTGTGCTCGTAGGGTCCCAGGGTGAAATCTGATGGAATGATGAAATCCATTGGTTCGCATCCAGGGGTTAACTGGTAACCAAAGGCCATCGTGGTAGTGGGCGTTCTGACATGTGCGCCCCTCCCACAAAAGAACACCATTCAAGGAATTAAATTAAATTGAATTTTGTTTACGACTTTTAGGCACCTAAGGCTCAGGCCGGTATAGAGGAGAGGAAAGGATGTAGGAAGGTGTCGACCAGGGCCTAAACCTTTCAAAGGCCTTCAATATCCTTCATGGTAGTGCCCCACAAAGAAAAATAATTGGCAAAGGCCCTTAGGATACTGATCAGGTCTGAAAATACAAAATATTAAGTAAATATAGTGCCTTAAAAGAATATGAGTGTATTAAAGGAATATGCACTTACCATTGAACTTTACATCGCCCCTTCTTGCGATTTGTAGGGGTCAACAGTAGGCCTGCTGAGATTAGAACTTCAGCACTTGCTTTGTTTTGATCTTAACAAGTCTTGTCTGTCAAAATTGCTAATTTTGGAACGCCGGCAAGACCCTAACGCTACAAGTAGTAGCAAGAGTGGATTAAGTGGTTCTTTTTATTGGGTAAACATTACGCTTCCAAGACAAGAGAACCGGCGGAGGCCTAACCAGGATTCCCGGCCCAGGCAGTCCGCCCCTGCTCGAAACCCACGATAACAAAACAGTAGGTCCCGTACTTCGAATCTCACAAGCTCAATTCAAAATATTTTCTAGTGGTAAAATAGTTTATTAACACAATATATCAATGGGAAATCTGGGTGTCACAAATGCCAATTTACCGAAGCTTATTTGGAAGAAAAATGGAGTTGGTCTAGATATGTATTTTTGTATAACAAACACGTAAATAAAGAAACTGCTGCCTATACGCCCTGTGTAGGTAGGGCCTATAGCTTTCACACCTGGACTCATAACCACTTGATCTCTAGCTTTCGAGACCGGAGTACCCTATTTCTTCATTTTATTAGCTCCCAATTTCGCATCACGATGCTTTTTATAAAGCGCATATTGAAGAAGAAGAAACGAAATTGCTTAGACAAACCTGTGACAGGAATAGAAATGGATTTTCAGAACCAAGTCAAATCTTATCAGAATTTATAATGGTTATTAAATTATATTTTCTGGTCCGAATATTTTTGTACAATGACTGTGTTCTATCGCGCCCTCTTCCAGTTCCTCCAGTCTATATATTCCTTCTGTAGAAAGTAGGTGTGATCACATGTTAACCTATTTAATTATATGTTTGCCAGTGTTACCTTTTTGTTTAATCTATACATGGTTTCTTTTCGAGCCGCGCGTTCAAGTCTCCGATCCATGGCTCCAACGTTCAATTTCCACAACGGAGAACCCAGGTAGATCGAGAACAATTTTATCTCACCTGAATACGTACTCCCACTTGATTGTACACGAAACCATTCATCACCATATCTCCGTTCTCCCTCTGTTGTTAGTGGGGTGAAGATCAGAAGGCGGAGCTTACGCCACCTTTAAGGCATAAGCACAAGAAAGAAGAAAAAAATAAAAATCATCCTGTTCCCGATTTGTTCACAGCTTGAGATGTTATAACGAATTCAAAGATCCAGAATGGGCTTCAAAGATAAGCTCTTAAAAAAAAGGAGAAAAGGAAGGATCAATTATTCTTGTTGGGAAAAGAAGGGGGTTTACACAAAGCGTCAAGGATGTTTCTTGCCGTGTTCTTACTCCCCTCATCCCGCTGAATCCCCTGGTACATTTGAGACTTCCATTTATTTTCCTTAATGAACCGTATTAAATATAAGGCAATGTGCAAAGACGTGGTGAAGTGAGCAAATAAAGTGTATACGACAGCAACTCGAACTATAAAAAATAGTGAAGGGGGAAAAAATTATCGAACTGTGTGCCTGGTCTGCAATTTTCTAAACTCCTTAAAATGTATTCAGGCGAGGCGTTGCTTCAACACCAGCAATCAAACCCTGTAATCTTCACACACACAAATAACAAACAGCCTCTAATACTAGCTTTTGCACGTTTTGGAACGAAAAGAAATGTAAATTATGTTTTGTTCCAGCTTCGTAATGTCTTATCATCAAGAAAAGTAAGATAACTTCTTCAAAGAAACCAGACATTCTTTCTCTAGTGTGTTCTGTTGTTCTGTAACAGAGCAGACAATTCTTTTTTAACCGGACAAAATATTCAGACGAATATCAGAACCTATCTTTAACAGGTTTCTGTTGTATGGATGTTGAAACGAGCAAATGTAAGTTTTTGCTGTGATTTCGCCACTCGCTCTGGAACCATACTTAGAAAGGAAATGCAGTCACCGCAGTGATGACTGGTGCTTCATTGATGTGGGGATTCAAGCAGGATCGTATTTAACGTTTGTGATGCCCGGACGCCTTGAAATTTAGATTTCTATGTGTTATATACATTTCATGCCTAAATACATCTTGGACACTTCCCTCCCCAGAAGTCAAATTCTATATACGTGCCTGGGCCCAAGTTGCACCTTCCTTTATTAACACTGAACTGAAATTTATGTTTAACTTCTCTCCTTAGTTCAACAAAGTAATGAATTAGAACTTAAAATTTAAATAGCTTATTCTACAATTATGTTTCGATCAAACTGTAAATAAAACAAAACACTATCATTTAGATTGTGTGTCCCAATTCTGCTTCAGAAGTACATGAACAATGCGCGAAAATGTACACAGCGTTGGGGTAGAGATACAGAGCATAGTTACTTATTGCCTTTTCAGAAATATTATTACTCCAAACAATGAGATGAGAATATTTTGATATTATTTACAGTTTGATATTAACAATTATTTCTGCGTGTCGAAGAATGAACGAACGAGTAGTAGGTAATCTTACCACTAGTCAAAAACTCTACTTCTGACGCTGATCCCATCATAATTGTTTAGTTTTTAGTGGTTTAAAGAAATTTAGTTCAAATTTATAATTTTGGAAGGGATTGAGAGTATGGCAATGTTATTTGAACAGGAGTGAGACACAGTATATGAGTGAGCGCGAAAGATATGGCAATGCTGTACTTAATCGGCCGTACTTACCCTTCGGAATTCCGCTGTTCATTTGTTCACTGTGCTTTCAATATGTCCCCCAGAACACAATGAAAACACGATTATGCCTCTATCTGCTTATCTAAAATATACTGAAGAATCTATGTTATTTACTGAAAGGCGCCAATCCTTCTGTAGCAGGTAAAAGAATAGCAACGTGCTTAAGCTCAGCTGTGAGTTTCCCCAAATGATACCATAATTATTGATGAGAAAAACTTACTACAATATAAGGATATCCACACATACGCTATGTTGAAGACTACGAAATGCAAATCAAAGAGTATATTATTTACAATTTCAATGTGAGAATTGCATGATAAATCTTCATTAATGTGCAATCCCAGATTGCACATTTAACGGGGTCGAATCTCTTGCAAGTACAAGTTTTTTGGGCATGAGAACCGAAATTTTATAACATTTGTTTTCCCTCTGATCATAGTTAATTTTGTATTTAATCAGATAATGCATTTCTTCAACGTTTTTGTGTCACTCACTGTTGCTTCGTCCCCTGTTTCGCCTGTTACAAGAATTCATCGGCATATAGTGTTGATTTGGTAGGATGTGATTGCTTTATTCAATTTAAATTAGTTATCTATAGAGTAAATAATAGTGGACGCAATATAGATCCTTGCGGTACACCTTTCAGATTTAGAGAGTCAAATGATTGAAACGAATTCTACAATAAGTAACGAAGATGCCTAATTCCATAACTTAGATGTAATTATACAGGTCCGACAAAAAGAGAATATCTTTATATTACAAACACAATTCAGTTCATCATTCTGGAGTGCTTTTTACGGTATTTCCTGAGAAACGCAAAATAATCTACTTTGCGCATTAATGAAATATGTATATGCGCAACAATATGAAAAAATATATATATTGTTATAGTAACTCATGCTTGCTGTGTATGCAAAAGCACAAAACAATTTAAACCAATCGGAACATACTTCTTATTGCGTTCATTCATTATACGATATACATAAAAATAACAATGGATCATTTAAATAAATGGTGGCCATGTTCTTCTGAAAACGGTGAAGATAAGGAAACCGGTCCTAATTTTATCTCAACTGCAAGAAAAAGTGAAAGTTTCTCCTGTGTTAGTGATAAAAATAATCCGTCCACTCTTTCAAATACTTTATTTTCACGGACAGTATCTAGTTTGGATGACATGTCTGCAAGAACCAGTGGAACTTGTGAGTTTTTTGAGGGAGGAAGACACCTCTTAGAAACTGCCACGCCATCTGCTTTACAAATCAAAGATATTTCCAGTGATCAAATTACACCGTCAATAGCAGAAATAGACAACTATTGCACAGTTAGTAATACGTTACTTCTAGCAAAGGTAAGTGCATCAAGCTCTCTTTTAGATTTCACGAAGGATATAAAGAGTACCGATCCAATATTCATCAACTCGAAGGCGAATGAACTAACTAATTGGTCAGTAAGTGATAGAAGGGACACCAATATGTCTCTAGTAACAACATCCAAAAGAACATCAAAACCTTCGCCTCTGGTAAAAATGTACGAAAAGAAAGGTAATATTTCTAAGTGGGATTCTTCATCAGGAGAAAGTAGTGGTCCAATGGTAGCACACAAGCGTTATTCTCACACGCATAAAGTTCATACGAGTTACAGCATTGCAGAAAGGAAAGAGATAATGCCTTCTGTCATCAGTAGCACAAGCACAAACGAAAATAATAATATAACCAAAGGAGTTAGCAAAGGGAAACCAAAATATTGTGAAAGAAGTCGCTTACCGAAATCACAACAGATATTAAAAGAAGAAATTATTAATCCAAAACCTAAACCTGTCTCTCATGTACTTGGTATATCTTCATACGAAATAAAATCTGGCGGAGACGCTTTTATAAGTCCTTCACCTCGTTTTGCCAAATCAGAACTAATTAATTCCGATCCAGGAAATGTATCAATGTCTACTTGCGAATTCGCCTATCGACAAGACGGACTCATCGGAGACGCAGAAGAAGGTATTTTTAATGAAATCTTCGTGCCAGACTCAATACTAAATTGGGAATGTACCATGGAAAAGAAATCAAAGAGTCCATCACATTTTTCTTTATTCGAGGACGAGCCTGGCAGTCTAAAAGCATTGAGCACAAGAAGTTTCTGGGCGAGTGATTTTGTAGTTGTGTTCGGTTGTGTAGCGTGCATGGTGATTAATATCATGTTCGATATTGCCTTTGTAATGCGATTGTATCTCTACGGTCAGAAGATTTTCATAATGGTGTTTTTCTGCATGTCTACTGTGCCTAATGTTTTCATGAATATTTGGAGGTAAGTTTTACGAAGTGAATAATAATAGTAGAAATAATTTTCCCTATTTGAATGTATGCAATGAGCGAACACAGTGAAGTCAAATGATCACAGGCTTCTTTCCAGTTCAGTTGACAGAAGATATGCAACGTCCTACATTAGTTTTCATGCTCAAAACTTATTTGCACTTGTATCCTAAGATCATAAGGATTTGCTGTCAAAAGAGAGGAAGGCTGAATTTTATTTCTCCAATAACTGAGCCGTTACGAAAGCTAGATCTCAATCACTGTTTCAAGAGAGCTCGGGTTTGGTTCCTGGTGAAGGTTTAAAATTATTTTGTTGGCCCGTCATCATGATTAGAGTTGGGGATCTGCTTGAGTTAAGAAGTTCCAAAAGGCCGGAAAATATAGTTAAGGCCGGGAACGTACCAAGCGTTTGCACGTCAGTTGGTTAGAGCCTTGGCTTAGCAATCGGAAGGTCCTGGGCACGACTCTAGCTGCCACCCATCTGGCTAAAGTTTGTCTGGGTTTGTCCCTCAGTCACACCAGTCTCTGGTCGACTATTTTCCAACATCCTCTCTCCCACCCTATTCGGCCTGAGATATCTAAAGGCCATAAATAAATCAAAATTCAACAGGTACATATATAGAAATTAGTTTCGGAGAGGCTACAAGACTTTGTACACAGAGATTGCTCTGGGTATGAATAATTCATAAATATAGATAATTAAATCTAAAATTATACAAATTTTACGTAGGTATAAATCGGGATTTCGGAGAGATCCGGACGTTCCGGACCCACTTCTGATATACATCACTCGTTAAAACGATATGCTGGTCACTTACAAATGCAAATAAAAGCCCCCTAAAATGCGTCATCGAGCGTCGGAATTTAATTTTTAGTTCTATCCCCAAGCTTTACTCCCCAAAAGCAACGAGAAATCGGTGTTATTATTTTAAAAATAAATCTTACTTATAAATTAAAGTGACTTATTTATTTATTTGTCAGTGTGATAAATGGTAATAGAAAGTTACTGCTCCAATATTGTTGTCAGATTATTTTGATTGTGCAACCGGGAGTATTGTTCTCGAACTTGGCTCCTAGGTCCTTACACTTCCATGATTTCTGTAAAACTAGTAAGTCCTATGTTGAACGGAGGTAGCAAAAGAAATTAAATTTAGCAACATTGTAGTTTAGGACTGTATCACGTAATGTGAACTTTGGATACGTTTTTCCTTATATACACTGTAAAAAATGCACTAACTTTATACTTTAAAAGCATCTTTTAACTATGTATTTTATACCTTTTCACTTTTCATCACTATTTTGAGTACTTTCCCTCCATTAGCTAGATGGTATTGATAAGAGTTTTTTTATAACCTAAAAACTAAAAAATCGTTATCGTGAGGGGGGACGAAACTTCGATGATATTGCTTTAACCAATTGATTAACGAAGAATATTATATAAAGTCATAACTTTCCTCGTTACATTTTAAAGAATTTCGATACAGAATTGAATCGGATGGAGTTTATCAGGACATACATTGAAGGAAATATTAACAAGATCTGTTTGTAAATATAATTGCGAAAAAGCATTCTAAATTCATCTTCAAAAATGACATAATAAATCCCCTAGCCTTTTTTGTACACTATACTTATGTTTCTTTAACGCAAAGCAAACAGAATATCAACAAACATGAGTACAAAAAGTGTAAAATAAATGTTCGATGTTAACTCAAATTCATAGAAAATGGCCTATGAAAAAATTAACTACATGAAATTACGTAATCTGATAATACCAAACCATTTTTTTCAGTGTAGATTAGAAATTAATATTTCATATATACAACTTATTACGAATATTGTTTCCATATTGCTAGACTATGTAAGTATTTTGGAGTTAGAGAATCTACCCATGATCCAGTTTCTCCGAATTTGAATGTATACTTGTCTTTGAGTGAGCTGCCAGATAACGGAAGTCAATTTTTTGTTATTGTTTTTTCATATAAATTCGACTTTCGGTATTCGTAAACCTGACATGATAAATCCACAATTGCATAATAACATGAATAAAGTATACAGGAAACACCTATGCAAAACATCTGAAGTGATTTTTCTTGTCAGATAGTAGGTACAGACAAAATGGGCTCCCGTATTGTTTAAGTGTATGTGTGCTTTATATCGTAAACTCATTACTTATTAAGTATAATTATTACTTTCATGCTTTTAAAAAATAATAGATATAGCTCCCCAAATAACGCTTGTAAATACAAACAAGACAGAGACAGTTAGTAGTCGATGGACTTTTTTTAAACAATAACAGACTTTTACGAAACTTTCTTGCTATCTTCCCGCCACTACTTTAGACGAGCAGGTTAGGTTAAATCAAGCTAGGTTAGTTTACTTTACCTGCTCACCACTAAATCGAAAACATTAGGTAAAGTTAGGATAGTTTACTTTATTCGTATAAGCTGTCAATAAATAACACACCACTTTACATAAGCTTCGGGAAGATAACAGGAAACATATCAAAATGTTCGTAGTCATTTTGACTACGTCATAACTTTGTCAGTAAAAAATAAATAAAATCGGATCAAATTAGATTATCACAACTCTCAAAATATTTGTGATAATTCCTATTCCAATCTCTCTTCTCTTTACAGTTTTGTAAGGGAATGTCCCTCCAGGCGTATTTTCCACACCTGGAAGGTCAACTTAAAAACAAGACCAATCTTTGACTGTGTAGTATTTTAGCCTAATTCAGCATACATTGGATCCTGTTCTCATGATTTTTGTCACCAGAGTTCACTACCCTTCAATTCAAAGTTGCTCCAAAATTGTGCGTATGATCCCAGATGAATGTCGAAGATCTTAAGCTTCCTCATCTAAAGCCAAATCTGGGATTTCTTTTACTCGTTAACGTGAGTGAGCATAAAGTATGAAACTAATCAGATGCACGTTTGCAGTGTTCGATTTGCCAGGGGAGATGCCGGGGATTTTCCCTGGTGCCTGAGAATTTCATCCCCGGTAGTTGATTATAAATATCATCCCAAACAGGGATAAAATCTTTGTATTTCTACTCAAACACGTAGTAGGTGAATACTTACAAGCAACTACTGGTGTTATTATCACCTCCTTCGTAATTTATAACAAATCGAACATTGCGTGACGCTTGTAACTATAGTGGAAAGTTTAACGCTCTTTTTTTAAATAGTCTTGAGACACATGAAGGAACTTGAGAACAACTTTAATAAAAAGAATCCAATAGTTCTCATTGTCAACTCCGAAGTCTGAAAAATACAGTACATGAAAAGGAAATCAAGCTCATTACTATAATTGAGATAATTTCATTTTCTCTTTTCCAGAGGACTGAAATTGAAAAGCTGGAAAGTGAAGTGGTGGCGAGCGCTGTGGATCTTCGTTGTACGAGTTGCTGCTGCCTTACTTGGAGTAGATCCTGTTCTCAGGTAGTTAATGTAATTAATTAAATAATAATTCCATCTTCGTTCCATGAAATAGAACACGTATTTCATGGTGTACCACCGCAGTGTATATGGTAGTATTTCAGGTATCTGTACTGGACTTATAAGGAAATAAAGTTGCCTGGCGCTACGACGTGTTATCTGAGTAACTGTCATAACTGATAATGGGATGAGAGACCCTGCGTAACGAAGGATTTGGTACATTTTCGAAATAAAATGCACAAATTAAAAGAAATGGAAAATTATAGCCTAATCAACGCTAATGTATTTAAGCGTTACAAAAAGAGGCAAACTGTTTTAGACAATTATTTATGTTTCGAAATATTTTCTGGAATAGCTCAAAATCTCCTTATCTGTATGTATATTTGTCTGCTGTGTAGACCTAAATCCACACCATTATACACATTTGGCATGAGTGCTTCATTTTACTAGAGAGAGTTCGTAGACTATGTCTAAGCCAATAAAAATGTCGATCTTGAAGGAAATTATTTTTACACCCAAAAAAACATAATTTTCTAAAGTAACAAATCCCGTTCTGTCAGGCAACCCACATAACGGTTAGGTTGTTTTTGGTTGCATATACCGAAGGATATGGTCGTTACTAGCTGGGACGTTTTAACAGGAATTTTAATTACTGGCATCATTTTCCAATTCAATATACGATTTTTATAACCCATTACAAAGCCTTTATGGCACTATAAGGATGTTTATAGTTTCTTCTTGCAAGCGCTGTTTGGCTTCAGATCGGATTACATGTTTTCCTTGAAATCCGTTGCCGAATAGTTTTATAGCTTTAGTCCATGAAGTTTAGGATTTAGTGCATATATCCATGAAGTTTTGGATATTCTGTGTGACAAAGAATTTGACTTTCTTGAAGGGGGTCAAGCTAGTTATATAAACATGAGAGAAAAAAAAGAGCTAGATAATTGATCACCAGGAAAAGAGAATATTAAAGGTGAACTTTCAAGAAGTGTCCTTGCGCCACCAAAGTGACCAGACTACACAAAATAGTGTCTTGGCGTTGCCAGGATTCGTCAGGATTCAAATGAATCGGGCCCCAATAATGTCATATTTAAAACCAACAAAAATAAATGGTGCTCACAATAAATGAATAATCTATTTTAGTAATTATTTTTATGCTGTGGCTCGTCAATTCAAATTTTCAAGATATTAATTCAACAGATGCGTTGTTTATTAGTTGTGAATTGTTGCGTAGTAATATTGCAATATTATAAGTGGAAAGGGGGAAAAAGGTAACATCCAGTGCTTTCCATCTTGGAACCATTTTTCTGTAAGTCTTTCAAATTCGAAGTGTCTATACTGGTTCTGTACCTCGAATTTCTCTCCAATGACTTCCTAATCTAAGTAATTTCCCTTCCCGTTTTGATTTGACCTCTGCGGTATGAATGTGTTCAACCGAGCAAGGTTCGTGAGAAATTCAAGCACATTCGTTTTTCTCAAAGTCATATTATCATCACAATGAATAGTGTTGTGTCAAAGGCGGCGGGTCCTTCAAGACATCCAGATCCATCTAGTTCGATTTTCCTCTTTCCTTTTTGTCTTTGGGTACGATTTAGTTTCATTAATACTGTAAAGATTTTAAATAGTCTTCTTCCTCTTTTCCCGTCAACCATACGTTCAGTTGCATTCCTCATACCTACTTAAACAATGTCTTAACCAGTTTCTTCTCTTCGAATACTTTCTTCAGCTTTTCCTCATTATGTACCTTCTATGCTCAGCGATCTTTTCCATTCTTCTCCATCTCCACACTTCGAAAGCTTCCAACATTCGTTCGCCACTTTCATAGAGTTCATGTTTTGGCTCCATTCCACACTACACTTCATACAAAACATTTAATGAATCTTCTCCTTAACTGTTTTCTTCATCGGTTCACATAAAAAGTTCTTGTTAGTGATTTTCCCTTTTGCCATTACTCACTTTTAATTATTTTTTCACACTTCACACCTTCACTCATGTACTTCTCAAATCCATACGTAATGCTGCTAAGTTCGTTATAGTTATTTTTTAACGTCGTTAACTTAGAGGCAAATCTTATCGCGTGTACAATCTTTTTGCGTGGAAAGATAACTGACAAAACTGTAGATTACAATCTTATTGACTGCAGGTATTCAACTATGGTCTTATATTACACAGGAAATTGTCTTCCTTTCAGACTAATTTATATCTTAGCTTTCTGACGATTATAATAAAAAATAGAGAGTGTTATTTGACAAGTAAAATTCGCTCTTAAAATTTGAAGATACTCGTATACAACAGCCTCGGAATCAGTTTTGCAACTTACATATACAGATTGTTTCGAAAAGATTCATTAGATTTCAAATGCCTATATTTCTGAATTTTACGCACATAGTGAGAGAATTATTGACACATTACTTTAAACAAAGCCTCTTAATATTTGTTACGTAACTACAAGAGCTATAAGTGACTACCTGTAGTGGCACGAACATGAAAGCAATAATCGAATTACTGTCACATTCGCTACAGCATACCTGTGGCAGTAACGATGCGGGTTTTCAGTTCACACACAGATGTTGGTGACGGTGGTACGTAAACAGGGGTTAGCTCAGGCGACGTAGGGGGCCATCTGTGTAGAGGACCAAGTCATGGAATCCGCAGCGATCAATCCAATGGCGAGGGAGAACTTCGTCTGGATGCCAGTAATCAGTGTTCCATTTGTTGTAAATTACGAAAGGGGAATTATAAAACTAGTGGTTGCTTGTAACTTTCAACTTAGTATCTGTTTCGGTAGAAATACAAAGATTTTATCCCTGGTTGGGAAGATATTCGGAATCACCTACCGGGGATGAAATCCTCGCGCACCAGGGTAAATCCCTGGCATTCCCCCTGGCAAATCGAACACTGCCAGTAATCTTCAGATACTCTAATATTCCTACTTTTATTTGGTGTATGCTAATGCAATGTATGATTTGGTCAATGCAGCAATAAGTTCATTTGGAATCCGATGAATCATTTTGAAACACCCTCACACTTACAGGGTGATGAAACACTTCGTGATCAATCTTTGCGAATATATTTTATACTCAAAACTAAAATTGAAACACGTACCCCTATTTCCAAGTCAATTAGGTAGGTCAACTATATGACGAAAGCTATAACAGTCAACATGATACAAGTTCCTTAAGCTGAAAGAGTAGTTTTTGTTCGAATATATATTGGGTGCTTGAATTAATTCTTGCTGTTTTTGCCACATAAACTCACATTTATTGCCACGGAACAGTAAATGGTATTCTAGTCAAAGTAGTGTCCGTTGGAAGCTACAACCTGTTCCCATCTTAGAGGTAACAAATGGATTCCGCCGTAAAATATTGCAGGGTCTTTCGAGGCGATCCAGTGATTAAGTCATTTTTGGATATTTGCGAAAGAACAGAAGTGCTGCTCAGAAAGGCTATGTTGTAGTGGCAGAAGGAAATGGTAATCTGACGAAGCAATGTCCGGGGAACATTGGGGGGGGGGGGGGGGTTGGAGTAAAATATCCCATCCAAATTCCGCCAAGATGTCCTTGAAAGGTTCGGAGACATGCGGTCTACCGTTGTCATGGAGCAGAATAACTCTGTCATTTATTGTGGTGTATTGAGGGCGTTTGTCCGTGAGTGAACGTTTGAAATAGAGTAATTGTCGTCGATATCGTTAACATTGATCGTTTCACCTGGTTTCAACAGCTCAAAATGCACAACACCGGCTTTATCCCACTCAATGCACAACATCAACTTCTGTCCATGAATATCCGGTTTTGGCCAGAGCCGGCTCTAAGTCAATCGGCGCTCTGTTCCAAATTGTCCATGCACCCTCATAAATAGTCATTTAATTCTATAATTTAATATTACCCGTTTCAATACACTCGCGCCCGAAATGGTTAGCGCCCCCAAATTTTTTGCGCTCTGTTCGGAAGAACAGTTCGAACACCCCTCGAGCCGGCTTCAGTTTTGGCCTTCAAGTTGATGGTTCGTCGGGACGCACCTATGACTTCCTGCGCTTAGGGTTGTCGTAACGAATCAATTTTTCATCGCTAGTCACTATTCGATGTTAAAACGACATCTGTTTTTGTCTTTGCAGCAGCACTTCACAAATGGTTGAACGTATCGCAGTGTCTCCCTTCCGCAATTCACCGGGGACCCAGTTTCCGCCCTTCTGGATCATTGCCATTGCTTTTAAACGTTTGATAACAGTTGACTCATCGACATGTAGTGTTTCCGACAACTATTTGAGCGTTTGACATGATTCCTCTTCCAGTATTCCCAGTAAAGCCTTCAATTCGCGGTCTTCAAACTTTTTTGTCTGACCAAGGCGCTCTTTGTCCTTCATGTCAAAATTGTTGTCTTTGAAGCGTCGAAACCAATCGCTGCAAGTTGTTTCCGATAGAACATGCTTTCCGCAGGCCTCCACTAGCAAATGATGACTTGCAGCAGCAGATTTTCTGAGATGAAAGCAGGACAGAAATCTTCCCGCAAATGTTTTATTTTTTTGGTATGAAACCTGACATCTTTAATGGGATAAAACTTGTGTTCGTTGCACTTCGATCGCGTATTCCACACTGCTTCCCACAACCTACTACCGGTACTTGCATGCACAGCAATAGCCACCTACGGCCCGATTGATCTTGCACAACTGCTGCACTCTATTTGGCAAGCGAGAGTTAATTCAAGCACAATAGAATTAAGTCAATACTCCCTATCTGTCTAAAACCCTAGCTGGAGCCCCCAAAAGAGGTTTCTTCTTTCTTTCTTATTCTTATCACATTTTAGTATTTGTCTTTTTTTTGTTCTTTCAGGGCTAAGCGTATTCTTAGTCTACGAGAATCGTGTCAGTTGGCGTATGAGAACAAAGAAGGGATCAAATTAAGGGAGTTAAGGCTTCAAACCCAGAAACAGCTGATGCTTCTCTTCCAACTGATGCTGTTGACCGGTGTCTGTTATTGTGTTCCTCTCTTGCTCCTGCAACTTGTCATGGTAGTTAACAATATGATCACCAAAGGACAGTTTATGCGTAAGTACAACCACCTCAGTTTTGCCTCGCTTGCTAAGCTTCTATTGAGTCATATTTCTCTAATGATAATGATAATGATGCTGTGTGTATGTGTGTTCTCCCCGGAGACATTAGCCTGGTGTGAATGAGGAAAATCGCTGGGAAAACTTCAGTCAGCCATCCTGAATGCGGTCCCAGGACATTCTGAATTCGAAGCCAACTCTCTGTTATATGTACTACGGCTTCTCAGTGTATCTTTTATAGTGAAAAGTGTGTCGTTGATATGATAATGTAAAATTAGTGGGCGAAACCTTCGTTTTCGTTTTCCGTAAGTTCTCCTTCTTGGTGAATTTTCTTTCGTTAATGTATCCCTAAGTGCCTGTATACATACAACATTAAACAATTCTAGAATCCTTTCGTTACATTACATTTCGCGGCTTCCGATTTGACTTTCAGGTATAACCGGAATAGTAAACTTTAAACCAATCTAACGTGCCTAAGAATCAGCATTGAGAATAGTGAATTAACGACTACTCGATACGCAGTGGGGAGACTACTCTAAACTGTAGGTCCTGTTCTTAGTACTTCTTCATCATCATCATCCGATGAAAGGAAGTGACAAGCCCTTTTCGCTTCACCTTGCTCAGGCACCCTCATCCTTATAGAAAGCAATTTAATCTAATCTAATATCTAATTTCGAAAAGAAAATACCCTTCCAATGCTAAGGTAATAATAAGAATGTATTGATTTATTTAAGTGACGAACGGCACTACTATAAATACAGGACAAGCCCAATAGAAATACACAATAGTTAAATTAACAAGCGTAATAAAAATGTGGACATTCATCTATTTAATTGAGTTGTAGCAAATAATAACAATATATTCTAATTCGGGTCTCGTAAAAGCCTGTGACCTAGTAATTTCTCTTAACTAGTGAAAGAAAATACCTATTAATGTTAGCTTCTGTGGTTATGTAGGAGAGAAATGTTCATTACATCTAAGTATATGATCAAAATATACTTCACAAAGTTGGTTTTATGATATGTTTACACACATTTTATTATCCTTACATCAGTTATGTATCTGAGTCATATCCCTTTTCAATGTCTTTGGACCTTGTTATACTACCAATAAGTGTATAATCATCTACGTACAACATTGGAGTGATGTAAAATTCGCTTGTAAATGTCATTAATAAATACACTGAACAATAGCGTACCCAAGGGGGATCCTTGTGAAATACCATTTGCTATCGATGCGTGTATGGATACAATGCTATTAATTTTAACCTTAAAAATCTCATTTTTAAATAACTTAAAAACATTTGACATAATCGGGTGAGAACCCTTGTATCAGCTGACAGTAATGTTCAAGGTTGGGTAGTGTTACTCTCTGTAAACGAGTAATCGACTCTTCAGAGAGGTAAGGGGGTCGACTTTTCACCAACATCTTTTTGAATCAATCAAAAATTTTGATGCGTGCAGCAACATATTTATCGTTATTGATGTACTGAAGTCTATGCACAGATTGTTTTGAATTACCTTCTGTGGTTGAAATAATACTCCCTTGTACCTAGCTGAGATTGAATTGAACTACTTCAGCTTATGTTTTTGCTGTCAATAATAACTGTACCGAGTCGTTGAATTTACTGTATTCAGCTTTTAGAGCTTTAAATTGTTCAGAGATGACGTTTAGAACCTCTATTATTTTGTTCACTTTGGTATCATTGTTACAGTGCTTACAAAGATTAGATTCATTTCTACCAATACTTATTGGAGACTTGTCAATATCATTTTGTACTTCTTCAATTGGGTTAACGATTTTCTTACGGATAGAATTCGAAATGCTCACCTTGCTTCTTGAACTATCGAGAATAACAGCTGTTTTCATTCCTATTTCTGAGACACGTTTGACATTTATACCCTGATAAAGCATTGTTCTAAAAATAATCATACTCATTCCTTCCTATTTTTAAGCGGTAAGTAACGTGGAATCTAATATTACATAATCAAAAGTTAGATCCATCTGTTTACCTTGTAACTAACGGATTAGAGCAGAGCCCACACAAGTCCGTGCATGGCGCCATCTTCGGGTATAAAAGACAATACAGCATAGGATACCCAAATATGTCCCCCAAGATAATGCTGATTACATGTAAGAATCAAGATGTACAATCAAACAATAAAAATCAGTATAATAACAAAATACATATCACACAAATAAAATAAGAAAGTACATTTTATATATAAGTAGCAAAACATCATAGTGAATTATAAATCAATTACATGCGTGATAAACAATTAAACGCAAATATCAAATTGAAAAAAAAAAAACGTACGAAACTCTTACTAAGGCACAAAAGAGAACCTTACATACCAGAGGATTACTAAATCCCTTTATAACAATTTAATAATGCCAAGATTTCCACGAGTTTTAGATTCAATTATTTCGATATTTTTAATATAATAGAGTTCGTTGTCAAGATGAATTCTAAGATCTTTAATGGTATCTTTCATTCCAATACAATGATCATGTCATTTGTATGATTGATTGATTGAATTGTTATTAACGTCCTAAACGAGCAGGTAAGCTACTAAGGACGGAACCTACAGTTTAACGTGAGCTCCGAATCATTTATTTCCCCACCGGGAATCGAACCCGGGATCCATTGATTACAAGGCAGCGAGTGTTACCACTCACCCACCGGGGACACGTAATTTGTATGGAAATTAAGACAAGTTAGTTTCCTTGTATTGTTTTATTTAGGTTCAATGGTAAACAATTACTTTTATACCATTCCGATACTCTCTTAAGATCGTTTTGTAATTTTAAATGTTCAGAATTCTTAATTTGCGTAAACAATTTAACGTCATCCGAGTATAGCAGTTTCACAAGATAACTAAAAAATTAAATAATTGATAAATATGATAAAAAGAACAATGGATACAAGTTAGATCCTTGTGGAATACCAGATCTTTTTTCTATATTCTGGTGATAAACTTCCTTTATATCTTACCTTGTATTTCCTGTGCTTACATAGGATCTTATTCATTCAATCAATACTGAAGAAAAACCATAGAACATTATGTTTTTTATTAAGTCATGTGATACCTTATCAAATGCTTTCTGAAAATCGAGGTATATCATATCCACTTGGCTCCTATTTTGTACAGTTGGACCTATTATAGATAAAGATTGAACCATATTCGTTAAAGTAAATCTACCCTGTACAAACGCATGCTTATTTGGAGATATTAAATCGTGAACTTTTTATATATATATATATGCTCGTACATTATTTTCTCAAATATTTTCGGGATGACATTATAGAGATAGGTCTACAATCGTAAATTATCATATATTTACATCATTTCAGTAATGGAGAATCTGCCACAATTTTTCAGTGATCAGGAAAATAGCACAACCCAATGTTCCAATTAAATATAAGTTTTAAAATAGGTGCAATAATATAACTTATGCCCTTTATAATGAAAATAGGTATGCCAACCAGTCCACACACTGATTTAGCTGCTAGTCTTTAATAGTTTCCACAACTTGATCAACAGTAATTATAGATAAGCCTATATTAGCAGGGCTAATATTTGTGTACATTTGAACCTTATTAATATCATCTGAAGAACATTCTTGATAAATCGATTCAAAATATTTACTAAAATAACTCATTAATTGTTCTGGGAGAGATACAAGGTATTCATCAGCATCTACTTTGTAATAACTGGATTTTTACTTGAGTTAAGAATTTGTCTGCAGAAGTTCTGAGATAATGAGTTCACTTTCATGTTAACTAATGTACCACTGTTTAACACGTCGAGTTGAGCACTTGAATTTCTTAGGTAAAGAAGAAAATTCGACAGAATCATTGTGATCGTTAGTTATTTTGTATTTCTTGTAAGCTGAGTT
The DNA here is from genome assembly GCA_022664845.1 of Lepisma saccharinum. Taxonomy (NCBI): domain Eukaryota; kingdom Metazoa; phylum Arthropoda; class Insecta; order Zygentoma; family Lepismatidae; genus Lepisma; species Lepisma saccharinum. The sequence continues at coordinate 19,192 of JAGDQP010018176.1, forward strand.
CTTTTTCTTAAGCGTCTTTATTAGTTCCGTAGAATACCAGGACAAATATTCAAATTTCTACTTCTCTTCATTGGGATATTATCGTTTATGCATGTTTTAATGGTAGCTTCCACATCTAACACAACATTGTCCAGATTAATATATAACAAAATATTGTGCCAATTTCTGAACATATTTGCTTCGGGAAGTGATTCCCGACAGTGAAACAAGAAAAAAAGTCCTCTTGAACTTGTGTCCAGGACAGATAGTTTCGGAGCTACAACGTGCCGAAAGCGTGAGAAAATGAACTTCACAGGCCAATAGTTCAACAACTATACAACATAGAGAGTGCGGTTAAAAAATTAACTTAAGAAGTAATACCTACTCTATTCAAAAATGCATGTTTGAAAACTCTGCAATGCGTGCCCAAGGGATTCCCCAAAGGAACGTAGGGATTCCCGGATAATCTGTCAAGCGACGTCACACGCGGCGTGAATGGACAGGTTTCCCACCTGGTAACCATAAGTCCTTGTACCATGGCGAGATCTCAAACGGATACGAAATGGTGGACACTGTCATAGCCACTATGTGTGGTTGTATAACCACCATGTACTGATGGAGACCAACAAGGAAGTTGTGGAGATGAAGTGTAGTGAATACACTTCGGGAAGTGATGCCACAACTGAAAACAAGGAACCAAGTATATATGAACATAGGTCGAAAACGGCGGCGCGTGCCAGCAGGAACCGTGCGACTGAGCGCCGCACACCGTTGGCGAAGTAGAATATCTCCCGAACGAATAGAGATATTGACGTCAGTCCAAAAAAAGAGAGAGAAAATCATACCCAAGGGAAACGATGGTGCAAACCGAATGGAGCAGAGGGAACTGCGCAAAGGAACTCCACACAGAAAGAAGGGAATTCACCAAAGCAGACATGGTAGGTGCATGGAAAAATACAACAGACGGATGTACTGTGACGTGTTATGTATGGCTTACGTATGAACAATGGGGTGAGAGCTGGAACATGGGGATTCCCCACTTTAGCGTCGGGGAGCAATTCACAGTTCACAGGAACACCGCCGGACATGGTGTGTTGGTGCGACGGT
>JAGDQP010018176.1:20377-37080 GCA_022664845.1 Lepisma saccharinum
GGCACACAAACGTTCCTTGCAGTGTATGATGATTAACAAGTCTTCAGCTAGCTTGGGGCGTCATCCCTCGACCTAGTTCGTTGCTCTGCCTTCGGCCGTGATTGCATGTAGCACACCTGTATTTTCAAGGACATTGTACACTCACAAACACAGGGCCATAGCTACTATACAGATAAACCACATTACATACGCACTCTTTTGATTCGCCGCGAGAGGGCTCAAAGTTGCCAGTCCAGGTCACTGCGATACTGAAGAGACACTGAGTGCACACCCAACAAACAATACATCGCCGATGAGCAGACCTACCTTGTCTGTCGACGTCATCCGTGCAGTTGAAGTGGGTAACAACTACGTTTTGTGTTGTGAAGCGCGTTCATAGAGTGGTGTATTGTGACAATGGACCATTACACCAATCAGGAACAGGCCGAGATGCTTTTTGTGTATGGAGAAGCACATGGAAATGGTTTACAGGCGGCACGGTTATATAACGAACGATATCCCAATAGACGACAACCACATCATACAACGTTTGCAGCGCTGTTTCGTCGGTTGTGTGAGACGTGAACGTTTCGCCCGACCATGTATGACACGGGAAGACCACGTGAGGAACGCACTCTGCATGCGGAAGAACGTATTTTACGACATGTGAACAATAACCCGCGTGTAAGTTGCAGGGAGCTTGCCCGTTGGCATAATGTCAGCCACGAGAGGGTGTTGTCGATCCTTCATGCCAACAATTATTACCCCTATCACTTGCAACGGGGCCAGGGTCTATCGCCAGGGGATTTTCGTCCCAGGCTGGACTTTTGAAATCAGTTTCTCCATTTGGTGGCTACAACTGTCGGTTTTCTCTCCTCCATTTTGTTCACAGATAAAGCCCAATTTGGAAGGGATAGTATCCACAATTTCCATAATACTCATCTGAGGTCTGTGGATAGTCCACATGGAACGGTACAGGTCCGCCACCAGCACCAGTTTCTTCTCAACGTGTGGGCAGGGATTTTGGGTGACCATCTCATTGGACCAGTTGATCTTCCACCATGACTTACCGGGCCTATCTATCTTAACTTCTTGCGCGAGATACTTCCCACACTTCTGGAGGATGTGCCGTTGGTCGTACGACAACGTATGTGGTACATGCACGACGGTGCCCCGGCGCATTTCTGTCGTCCCGTGCGAGACTATTTGAACACTGTATTTCCGGGCAAGTGAATCTGCCGTGGCGGTCCTCTGTCATGGCCTACTCGGTCGCCGAATTTCAACCCTCTGGATTTTTACTTACGGGGGCATCTCAAAACTGTTTTTTATGCTACTCCGGTACCTGATGTCAAACGTTGGAACAGCGCGTCCGAGCCTCTTGTGACGCTTTGCAGGAAGAGACAGAAACGTTTCGAAGTGTGTGCCGGTCTGTGCGACCACGTATGAACGCCTGTGTTCAGAGTGGTGGACGTCATTTTGAGAATATTCTTTAGTGTAGCTTCAGGTACGACTGTTCTATGACTTCTGTAACCTTTAGTGTCATTCTTTGTTATAGTTATTCATCACGGATACATGTACGAGCTGTAGTGTACCATCCATGCCAATACAGTCCATGTTTGCCTGTACGTATGTTTACTTTTGTCCATGTTTTCCACGTCTCGGTTGCCTACTCGGTAGGGCCTATAGCGATTCTCGGCCCTGACATGCCTGCGTCCTCTGCTTGTTGCGGTACCGCCGCATCAACACCCATGTCCGGCGGTGTTCCTGTGAACTGTGAATTGCTCCCCAGCTCTCACCCCATTGTTCGTACGTAAGCCATACGTAACACGTCATAGTACATCCGTCTGTTGCACTTTTCCATGCACCTACCATGTCTGCTTTGGTGAATTCCCTTCTTTCTGTGTGGAGTCCTCTTGCGCAGTTCTCTCTGCTCCATTCGGTTTGCACCATCGTTTCCCTTGGGTATGATTTTCTCTCTCTTTTTTGGACTGACGTCAATATCTCTATTCGTTCGGGAGATATTCTACTTCGCCAACGGTATGCAGCGCTCTGTCGCACAGTTCCTGCTGGCACGCACCGCCAATTTTCGACCTATGTTCATATATACTTGGTTCCTTGTTTTCAGTTGTGGCATCACTTCCCGAAGTGTATTCACTACACTTCATCTCCACAACTTCCTTGTTGGTCTCCATCAGTACATGGTGGTTATACAACCACACATAGTGGCTATGACAGTGTCCACCATTTCGTATCTGTTTGAGATCTCGCCATGGTAAAGGACTTATGGTTACCAGGTGGGAAACCTGTCCATTCACGCCGCGTGTGACGTCGCTTGACAGATTATCCGGGAATCCCTACGTTCCTTTGGGGAATCCCTTGGGCACGCATTGCAGAGTTTTCAAACATGCATTTTTGAATAGAGTAGGTATTACTTCTTAAGTTAATTTTTTAACCGCACTCTCTATGTTGTATAGTTGTTGAACTATTGGCCTGTGAAGTTCATTTTCTCACGCTTTCGGCACGTTGTAGCTCCGAAACTATCTGTCCTGGACACAAGTTCAAGAGGACTTTTTTTCTTGTTTCACTGTCGGGAATCACCTCCCGAAGCTTTTCGGTGGAGTTCCTGTATAATGTAAGGTAATTTCCCTTATGAAATTGATGCATCATGTTGTTATTTATGACTTTAGATATATGAGGAATTGAGATAAAAATGTCAATTTATTCATGATATCAATCAGGTGGATATTCTAATGATTTACATGTGACAGATTCGCAGTTCTTCAAAATTAGATCTCTATCTTGACAATAATAGTAATTAACAAAGTTTGTGTCATCCATAATAATAATAATAATATGAGGAGTGAGTGACTAATCTAAACTCCTTAGTCCGTCTGCAAACTAGGGATGTCAACCACTCGCTCGACTCGAGTCGAGTCGGTGCTCAGTAACTACTCGAGTCGAGTCGAGTCAGTGGTCACAACTGCTCGAGTCAAGTCGGCGCTCACTATGTGCTCGAGTCGAGTCGAGTCGGCGCTCACTATGTGCTCGAGTCGAGTCGCTGCTCAGAGAGACTCACGCTGCGACTCGGTTACAGTGAGTCGAGCTCGAGCGACGACTCGACTCGAGCGTTAGACTCGCCGCTCGAGCAGCCGAGCGGATTAACATCCCTACTGCAAACGTACGACGAAAATCTGTTTGAAGCGGATTCCATTTTTCTGTACCCTTGAACTAATCTTCACTATCAGTGTGTGCCAGAAAAACCCTCTTCACTGCGTAAAACAACTATGAAATACATTTAATTCAGAAATCACAAAGTCCACTGAACCTACCGGAATAAAATAAACTGTTTAAAAGAAGAAAAAATCCAATTGATGTCAAACAGTTAAGTAATAACCCGAAGAAAGTTACAAATATATGTCACATGAAGCGAATACATATGAAGAAAACGTTGAAAAAAAAAATCTACTTTTCCAAATGAAAACGGGACCAACATACAACTTTGATGATCTCTCCAAACTTTTTGTGTTCCCTTTGAAACGAAAAGGTCGTGGGAAGGTGGTTGATAACATACCAGGGGACCAATTCTTACCCTTAAACGTTGAGTTACTTATGCAAAGAATACTAATCTTCTGATGAGGACTTAAGAAGAACATGTTGATAATATATTAAAGAAGAGGTTCGAAGAATTGGAGAAATGAGGGCTATGCAGCAAATCAACCTAAGAGTCTGCAATAAAAATGGAAATGATGGAGACTGCGACTGTTTCTCTGAAGAAGTGGGCATTATTTAAATATAATACCAAGTCTGAATTTAATGGACATAATGTTATCAATGCGTGGTGGAAAAAATGATGTAAAGTTTTGCAACGTGTAATTTCTCAAGTCGTAGCATTGTTAGAATAATTTAGGCGTATTAAGTAAGTATAAGCAAATATGAGGAAGAAGTTTCCCCTTTTACGTGACTCAAAATTATATTATTATGTATTCCATATAATTGTTTAAATTAAATATGGTGTAAATATCTTTCCAAATTCTTTTTATAGCTCATCAAACAATACTTTATGTGCTATTTGTTCAAAATCCACTTAGTCCAATTCTTTTCACTTTGTTATTTAACAACATATTTTTATAGTAATTCTGTGTATGTATGGACCTTACGGACCAGTCATCTGGCACTAACAGTTTTCTAAAAGTTCCGTGAAAGTATAGGAAATGTTAGTTTTTGTCACTTCTAAGACTTACTAATTTTTCACTTTGATTCGACATTCCTCGTGTGATAGTTAAAATATCTGACAGTGAGTAAAGAGCCTTTTTAGTACTGTCCGAACTGCTGTAACGTCCCAGGAGTACTCTATTCTATATTAGTTACTCCGGCTATGGTGTGGGATTTGGAATTTTTAAGATGAAAGGCAAACTTTAGATAAGCTGGCAACGACAACCCAAACAAAATAAAAAAACCTGTATACTTTTACGTATACAGTATATGTATGTAGTGGAATCGCCCGATCTTACGAGGTACTCCGTGTGTGTGTGTAAGGGATTGTGTATGCAATAGGAAGAACAAGGGAGATAACAAAAGGAATGCAAGTAACCTTTTATTAGTTGGCCCACCTACCTGAAGATGTGCTAACTGTTTGGGCCGGAGCCCAAGAATAAGTTATTTACATAACATTACAACACCTTATATACCCCTCTCTCGGGGGCGTGCTTTGAATTCCGCTGATACGAAATAGTTCCGAAGATTCAGATTTATTGATACAATAAATATTTTAAATTATAATTGTTCTTGAAAACATCCAAATTATTGATTTAATTTTGTAGAATCAAAATATCTTTTATTCATAATCTCTTTGGTTGTAAGTAGTTCTGGCGGTAATGTTTACTCGTATCCGTGCGCCAAGCGAAATGTCCATTGTTTATGCGCACACGTAAATAATTTGAAGTCGTGTAGTTAAAAATAAATATTTAATTCAAAACTAGAATATAACACAATTGCGTAAACTAAAACTTTATACATAAAATAATATTCTGCATATAAAATAGATCATGCTTTTGGAAAACAATATTATTAAAAGTGTGTGAATTGCAATTTAGATCATTACGAAACCGGAAATACAAGAGCAGAACAATATACAGAAATTCGAAAGATCCAAAAACTGGTTTATATAATTAGTTTCGGGGGTAACATAGGTCTCAAAATCGTATAATACAACGCGCTTGACGTGACACTGTGAATGTACTTGTGGAAAGAGCTCACTATTTTTTTTTATTTTCCAGTAAACTTGGAAATATTTTGAAATAAAAATATAAATTTGTTCCTCATTTCTTTTGTCTTAGTTGCTTGGCACCTGGGCTCAATGATAAAATCAGTATTCCTGTTGGCCTGGGTTGTATCTGTGCACTTCCCACTGGGCCAATCAACATACAGTGTCAGTCTACTTATTATAATGGCCAAATTCCTGTGGGCATCCACAGTCATCTGTAAGTATGATTACTTTCTGTTTTATATCATAATTCATATAAGAAATCCTCGCTCTGCTACTTTCTAATGGGTCACTAGTAAGACACTTGCGAAAGAGGAGAGCAACAGAGTAATTAATAAAAAAAAAACTGACATGCAAATATTATACTATAACTAGATGGCAAAATAAATATTTATTAATTTATTACATCTTGTTTTACACTACAAAACCTTACTTACAGAGATCAATAACATTTAAAACACAACAGAAAAAAGTAGGATTAGAAGGAAGTAACTAACTCAACGGAACCCGCAAGCAGTGTTTCTTTCAGGGGGGCTTTGCCCTTCGGGGGGGGGGGTTTCAACCACCCCTCCGAAAGAACTAGTCTCAACACTTGTATTACTCATATGTATATTGAAATACATATGTAATAGTACAGGTCTTCTCTAATACTGTCCTAGCAACGACGTTTCGGTCTTCAACTTTTGCAGCCATAAAGGAACGAGTTACTTCTATAGAAAGCGAGCTGCACCTTTAACAGAAATGTTCTATATACGAACCTAGATAACAGGGTTTCTGTGAATAATTCTTTCAATATACATAAATCTGACCATTAGAAATGTAAGAGTGATGCGGAATCCTTTGTTCTTTTCGAATGCTTTTGAATTTCGTTGCTCCAGCAAGAGGTTATTAATTGAAATCTTAAATTTTGATACAGAATTAGCTTTCCTAGTGTTTAGGGAGATATTGAAAATGAAAATACCGCTATGAGGTGATTTTATTAAGTAGATTCATTGTTCATAATTTCACATTCAGAGACCAACACAATGTTATATCCTGAACTGTGAACAACATCTACTACGAAAACAGGATTAACGTAACATTTTTGCTTTTAAAAAAATGTTGAGTAAAGAGGGTACAGTTTACATGACAATATCCATTATTTTCTATTTGTTACACAAACAGAAAACTAGAAGTATTTTATTTGCTTAGAGGGGTTATTTTTATGATATTGCTATTTCTGGTATCGCATATTCCTATCAAGAATGAATTTATTATTATTTTCTGCAAAAAGCGGATACGTCCAAATTATTTTTCTAACGAACCTTCGAAAAGAGAAATGTCAAAACTTTTTTTTCTTTATCTAAGTTGATGGACAAACATTTCCTATGTAGAACACCAGGTTGTTCGGAAACAAGTGACCGATTTCGTATCAGACTTTACTGAGATTTGGAATGGAGTAGACATAGCTGCTTGATTCACTAGACTTCATTGAAGAAACATGGCTCCCGTGAGGCAATGAAGTTGTAGAAGGAACTTTCTTAACTCTCCTTTTGAACACTCAGCATTTCAGGAAGTGACTTAAATGTAGAAAGATGTGGTAGTCAGTTGGTGTTAAGTCCAGAGAATATGGAGACTGCGGGAGTCCTTCATACATCGTGTCACTTTACTTCTGTTTCGTAAGTTTTGACGCGGGCTGTTGTCTACTAACAATGAGGGAACAACTACTAGTGAACAATACTCACTGTCAGTGCTGTTCACCGCAATAACAACAGAACTTTATGTGGCGTCATTATGGTTTTGAGAAAGTGTTCGAGGGGAGGGGTTCTACAATATCTAACAAGTGCCCACTTCTCTTGCGATTATCATACAAGATCCCCTTTTCATCACAATAGATCGACTAGGGGCTCGTCACATGTCACAACAGATCGACTAGGGTCTCGTCACACGTCACAATAGATCGGTTAGGGGTTCGTCACACGTCACAATAGATCTACTAGGGGTTCGTCACACGTCACAGTAGATCAACTAGGGGCTCGTCACACGTCACAATAGATCGGCTGGGGTTCGTCACACGTTGCAATAGATCGGTTAGGAGTTCGTCACACGTCACAATAGATCGACTAGGGGCTCGTCATATGTCACAATAGATTGGCTAGGGGCTCGTCACACGTCACAATAGATCGGTTAGGGGTTCGTCACAATAGATCGACTAGAGGCTCGTCACACGTCACAATAGATCGACTAGGGGCTCGTCACACGTCACAATAGATCGACTAGGGGCTCGTCATATGTCACAATAGATTGGCTAGGGGCTCGTCACACGTCACAATAAATCAACTAGGGGTTTCTTGTGGCGATGAGCCAACAGGATTACAGTTGTTATCCACCCTTGCTGTTTGTGATGTTCCCTCAATTCATGTGATACCTAGTTGTCCATTTTTTCAGATGCGTGGATTTGCCTTTACAAGGCCATATCCATCCTTGCCCTACGTCCTCCACCTTCTTCATCTTAGATACACTGGTCCCAAACACAAAATTTTTCAAACCAGCAACAAATTGTATGTTCTAGATGCCAAGTTCTCACCACATTACAATACGTTTCTGTCGCTATATGTCCCAATTTCAACTTATGCAACAAAAGTACCTTACATGTTGCACAGAGCATTGTAACACTTCATATGACACCTGTGACATTGAACGGGTATTTGTCACGATCTCATCGGTTTTGTACAACAGGAGGCAGAAAGAGTTGAATGTGGACATTGTACATTTTAACCATTTATTTCCGAATAACCTAGCAATTTAGGTTATTGTAAGGTAGGATAAACGCCAGAGATTGTCTTTTTTTCGTTTTCTAGAAAGTCAAACATAAACACACTTATCTTATTCTATTTCAACTAGAAATTTCTACTGTTTTATCTACTAAAAACATTCTCATTTATTGTAAGATATTATACAGGGTGTTTCAAACTATGAGGACAGACTCTGGAACATGGTTACTGACAGCGAAAGAAGACGAAACTTATTTTCCACGTGGATCGAAATCAGCTTCGTTTTCAAGATACAAGGGGTCCAACTTGGAGTCCAAAATTGATTTGTTACAGTGGGAAAATATCAATAGGGTACATAATCACTTTGTTGGTTTATTCTATGGATTCTCCTATTTCTTATGGATGATAAATATCATACGTGAAACACGTAACGCAGTGTTGCAAATTATGAATAACATACGAGATTCAAATCTGCAAAAATTTATTTAAAAACATTTCACCTCATATATTATCATTCATACTTCCCAGCACTGCATTCTGTCCTTCACGTATCATATGTATCATCCTTAGAGAGTTAGGGAATACCAAATATCTAATATACTGTCGTAGTGATATTTAAAAACGAACTTTATACTAGGTTTGCAACACTGTCAACTCAAAATATATTACATTTCTACCCTCCCCAAAACGTAATACAGTATTTACTTTAATCCGCTGTTTGCGATTTATTTACAAGTATTCGTTTCGTATTGTTTCAAGTCGATTTGTGGCTCGAGCATGGAGCTCCTGTATTTTTTTAAAGTGAGTTTAGACTTGTGTAGAAGATAACTTAATTTCTTGTTCCATTGTATACCCTAAGTCAAAGGTCTCCAACCTACGACTCGCGTAGCGATTCTAACTGGTCCTGAAAAAATAAATCCAAAATTACAGTTACTATATTCTACACTAGATCTTAAAAAAAAAACAACTAAATAAATAAATAAAACTAAAAGTAATTTGGTTCGTGTATACAGACATATTCCAATTAACATTGTTCGTTGAGCCAATGTATAATATTATGTCCGCAATGTTGTTTAATAGGAGGTTGGATTTTCAACCATAACCCAACTACAAAATCGCCAGATAAGCCAATAGTTAGCGTAATGTGGAAAAACTAACTAAGGGCTAACGTGATGAATAACGTATGCACATGTTGGAGCAAAATGCAACCAGGACCAATCATAAATAATACGTTAAAAATGCATTGGCCCAATGTTTGTTTCTATAACCAAAACGAACACAGAAATGGTGTAATTTCGCTTCTAGTTGAGGGAAATATAAAATGGCATTTGGATACTGATTATCTGATTCATGTTCTAAATTTGCAGCAAAACACTGGTTGTCGATACTACATTCGCGCGGGTGACGGTACTGACAGATGTATGTACAGAAAATGTTTTGTGATAAAGTCTCATTGTATATTTGCTATTTTTGAAATGAAATTTCTATGTGCAGTAAATATTTATGTATTTCCTTGGACAATATCTAATTATTTATTTTCCAGTAGCAGACTTCTGGACATTCGTAGCGCAACGGACGTAAAAACAATTGAACGTCTAGAACACATGTCTTCTGGTAATAGTGTTTATTCAGCGTGCAGGTTGCGCCCAACGTTTGGCCCTAAGTCAACCTTTCATTTCTGACCAATCTTGAAGCCACATAAAGAGCCTCAGTTGGGCCAACGTTGGGCATTGGTGTAATTTTCGTTTCCACCCAACTATAAGGTACATAAATAGGCTCCCCTAGCAGCACAAGGATATCGGGCCAATAACTCAGATATCAATCATAGTTTATTGATCTGAGTTAACATCGATCAACATTGGTATGGTGCGATATTTCGATATTCAATACCATTCTTGAAACATAAGAAGTACTTCAACCAGAAAAGGTTCAAAAGAACTTAGCATGTTAAGATATCAAGTTTAAAGAAATATCACTCTATGGAAATATCATTGCGAGATATCAATCGACACTGACCAATATAATTCCGAAGAATGTTGTGGGGTATTCGAGAAAGTCTATGTGATGGAAAAAAAATTACATGCATAAAAATTCTACACACTCCCTCCTTAAAGTCATTCTGTTATGAAATACTGTCTACGTCACTACATTCTGTCTGACTTGATGAAGTGCATAATTGACGCATTATTTACGAAGACTGCTTCGTAGTATAGTAGGTAAAACAATGGATAACATAACACAAGGTTGCAGGTTCGAATCCAGCCGCAAACAAGTGTAAAAATTTTCAACTATAGATGAAGACGAGGCCCTCACACTCTTGCTGCTTAGCCAATTTGGCCCGCTGACAAAAAGGTTGGAGACCGCTGCCCTAAGCAATGATCTCAATGTTTGTCCCCATAATTTGACACAACGATACATATGCGTTTTTTTTTCTTCTATTTTCTTATCTGAATAAAGTCTAATGGATTTTACTTTGTTTTACAGGTTTACGCTTATGTTCACTGTTCGTTCTAGCGTGCTGCGCTAATTGGTTTTTGTTTCTCGCTGCCATTTCGCAATGGATCTTATCCTACATATGCATCAGAGTGTTCGCACATCCAAACATGTTTATTACCTATGGAGGTGGAGAGATTCTAAGGCCAATAGCTCTTGCAATCATATACTTCTTCACGTTCGTGAACACTTCTCGGAGGTTGGAAAATCGTCTCTACATCCCTTTCTACATGGTCTCAACAATGGAAGCTCTGGTTCTCATGCTTCTAAGTCTATATTTTGCCGAGGACTCTGGTTATGGACTCAAATTGAACAACAACAATGTTTTGCACAGTCGAGTGTATATTGCTCACGTTTTTCACTGTTTTTATATTCTTATCTGCATCTTTTTATATTACAAAGAAGACAGGCGGACACGTCCTGAAACATTTAACGTTAGTTAAAATTACAAATAAATATTCCAACTTCTAAATTTATTTGTCTACTAGTAATTAATTTTACAAAAAAAATCTAGTAATATTCCCTGGGAATATTCCAGATGTATTCTACGAATGTATATGATGATTATATTTTTGGGATATTGTCAGAATATTCTAGGGATATTCCTGAAATTTCAGCCCGGAATATTTTAATATTCTCTGAAACAATACCGTTTCTTTTTTCTTCTGGAAAATTGTTTACGTACTGGAACTCTCAATGACTTTTCTTTCATGAAGATATTTTTACTGTGTTTCGAAGAGAAATGATGAGTATACATTTCATTGTTGAGGCTGTTGTCATAGGAATAAGGCGAAATTATATTATTCTTTTTAAATATTGATCAATGTCTTAATCCTAAATTATCTTCTTCTTCTTTCTCGCAGTCTTTTCCCACCTACGTGAGGTCGACGTTTCTGATGAGTCTTCTCCACAAAGCTCTGTCCTGAACTTCTTCCCCTGACAGACCTTTCTCCCTGAGATCATTCTTAACCCTATCCATCCATTTCCTCCTTGGCCTCCCTCTACCTCTCTTGCCCTTCACTTGCCCTCTACTCACTCTCCTGACTACATAGTTATTTGTTCTCCTCATTACAAGTCCATATCCCTGCAGTCTTCTTTCTTGTATCTTCTTAGATATCTCTACAACTTTGATTGTACCTCTTAATCTGTCTCTTCTTGTTATCCCACACATCCAGCGTAGCATTCTCATTTCAGTGACATCTAATCTCTTTTCTTGTGCTTTCTTTATTGGCTATGTTTCTGCTCCGTACATCACTGCTGGTCAAATCACTGTTTTGTAAATCATCCCTTTATTCTTCGCTGTGATTCTGCGGTCGCAGAGAATGCCACATACTTCCTTCCAATTTCGCCATCCCTCTTGCATTCTGTATGTTATTTCCGAGTTCAAATCGTTCCCAGTAATAGATGAGCCTAAATATTTAAAACTTTTCACTTTATTCAATCGTTCTTCTTGTAACATCACTCCTCCATTCTCCAGATACTCAGTTTTCTTTCTACTAATCTTTAGGCCTCTATCTTCCAAAGACATCCTCCAATTCTCTACTTTTCTTTCAAGTTCTGCTCTATTAGTATTGTTCTACCATCGGCAAATTTACACACCATATCTGTCGTTTTACAATCAAACGAAAAATGCCGATAATAGTTTTGTTTGTTCTTCAGCAAACTATGTGTTATTTTCTAAAACCAATAATGGTAGAAAGTTTAAAGGTATGGGTATCGGTATCGGCGCGAACCGGAAAAAAAAGAAGAAAGAAAGCAATGAGCAGAAACGCGAGGATCTTTGTTCATCTCCAGTCACTCGGAAAGCAGTGTATGTAGAAATTTGAACGCGTACATAAAAAGTGTATGTGCAGAATTGAATTACTCTATTTAAGAGTGTCCCCAGTGCTTTGGGTGAGTAGTACCACTCATTGCTTTTCTAATCAACAGGATCCCAGTTCGTTCGCCGATGGGGATGAATCAGTGATTCTGCCAGACCTCCCTGTGGGGGTGTCACCCCCAAATTCTGGAGATCACCCGCAACTTTAAAACTTTTACGATAAAAAATCGATAGAAACTGTGCAAAACTCCCCCTAAAACCTCTCCCAAACTGAAAATTCTGGCGGAATCCCTGGTGTATATATATCCTACCGTTTGGGAGCTATCGTGTATATACTAGTGTTCAAGTTCTAATGATGTACAGTACCGTATTTCCAAATTGGTAAGTATTGTTCTAAAAGATTTCAATAGCCGTGATATTGAAGATAAATACTTCACACAGAAGTCTAACTTAAGTATTGTCATCCCCACCTGGCACGAACCATTGTTTTTACTCGATTATTATAAATGCAGAATATGGACTTACGACGGATATGAAAAGACCTGTTAAAGTGGTTTGTTTGTCTTTTTTAGATGTGCATGTAAAACACAGCTGCTTCTTACAAGCTAGAACATTGTAAAAAGAAAACCTCTGATTTTTTATGTTATACTTTGTTGATCTGGTTTTGGGTTTGTTTAAGGGTTTTTCTACGCTATTTCATTCAGGAAGTGCCAATTTTTGTTGCTGTTAACCCTTTCTTCTTTGCCTTCATTTTTAAATGTTTTGTATTTCTCACAAAAAAACGGGTTTTCCCCTCCTGTGCTGGTCTCTTCGTCTGTTTTTGGCACATTTTTACTGTTCTATCACCTCTTCACTAACTCTCTCTCTCTCTCTCTCTCTCTCTCTCTCTTTCTTTCTTCCTTTCTTCCTTTCTTTCTTTCTTTGCATGTGTGTGTGTTTGTATGTAAGCCTAATCATTTTGGGTAAGTAAAGTATTGCGAGGTTGAGTTGCTATAGTAACGGAAAGTCACGTGGCATTGCGCCACACACGTCGTTTCGTCTTGGACCACCCAGGTCGACCCACATTCGGGATGCAACAGTTCTTTTAAGTCTGGCGTAAGCAAGCACAACGTACCACATAAGCATCAAGGCAGCAAATAAACGATGAAAATACATTGGAAAATACCCCTGCTATTTTTTTCCCTCTGCTCTGATTCTTAAACGAAAAAAAAAGTAAAAGAAAAAAAGAGCTGAAGCTGTGTGTGCGATATCCAATGATCTCCTTTTCAGTGTGAAACTTGCGAAATACGAATACCCAGTTTTTCCCCATTCCTTTTGCTTCTCAGAGCGCTTCTGTGCAACGAGAGAGACTCTATCTGTTCTGAGATGCGAGAGTTGAAAATCTCTTTTGAGTTCCGGGCCACACAGCAAGATAAAGTACAGCTTACTTATTAAAAACAAAAAGAAAAAAAGAGTCGTGAAACAAAACTTATTATTTCTCAAAAATTCTTGTCTCTTTTTTTTATTTTCTTTCTTTCCAGAATACTTTTTTGTCCTGTTGCAGTGTTGTCGTGAAAGAAGTTACTTTTTTTTTCAACAAAATTCAAGTCCAAATAATACATTTTTAATGTTGAACCCTTAGTAATTTAAACAAGATTGCGACGATGGAAAGACTTGGTTTGGTGGATCTCTCTTAAGACTTTTGATTATTTAGGGGGGAGTCTTTCAATCTATTCTAAACTTAAATCCTTAATTAGAATTGTTGTATTTGTGATATGTTGGTTTTACCTCTATTGTTCATACAGTGTCTGAGGTTTAACCACTTTTCTCAAAGGAAACAGTAATTCCTTTCCTCCAAAATTGCTACACGACTTCGCTAATGCATTGGTTTCAAATATGTCTCCATTCATAATGAAGTTCTTGAGACAACAGACACAATAATTTCAAAATTCCAAGCGATTCGTCGGCAAGTAATAACATTCCTGTGTTGTTACTGTTTTTTTTTTTATTTTATTTTTTTAGTAACGTACCCATATCGCTAACATTAGATTATCTTGGGTTACAATACAGTACATTTAGTCCTCCTTGAATATCACTGTAGGTTTGGTTTTGAATATTTTTCGTTTACTGCAGAAGGTAATGAGATTTGGTTTGGTCGTATAGTCACTTGAATATTTGGCAGCTAAATAAACAGATAAAGCTAGGCATCAAAGATACTGTTTACTACGTTCATATACAGTACAGCGCGAAAAGTAACGTTTTAGTTTCTCATATATTCATGACAGAATTAAAGCGAATTCTAATGTGTGCAAATAAGTAGGCAGTCTTTGAAGAGCCCTGTGCAAAGATTGCTCCTTTAGTGTACTTTCTAATTAACAAAGTATTAACTAAACTTAATTACATAAATATAATCATAAAATTACTTAGGCCTGTCTGCGTTTGAAAGAACGGGCGAAACCTTTAATATGCCAGAACTAGTGGAACAAAGTATTAAGTAAACATTGCTATATAAATCATATCATGAGATGACCTTGTTTGAACAGTGGGTAAAAATATAATATGCCATCAGTGGTGAAACTTATTGGAACACTACATTCAACACTAGACACCATATATCCGAAACAGTCCTCATGAAGCCACAGTTGACAATTCTTGCACTGAAACTCGTCTTTCCGTTTATCGATTCAAATTAATATCAGACAGTGCAATAGACTATGTACTTTTAGTAATAATCATTATTAATCTGTAACTCTTTTTTTTAAATTTAAAACTAGCTGGTTACCCGGCGTTGCCCGGGCATTTATTTATCCCAATCTTCCATTAGCTTCTTCAGAGTTCTATTCGACTAAACCTGGACTTAAATATAATCGGGATTGTCACCAATCAGCTTAGCGACCCCGAAAACTATGAATTCGTGTTGATAAAAGTAGTGTAGTACTTTACCAACGTGATTTTAATGAACCTTCATCCTTAATTAGAGTTGCTATATTTCAGAAGTGAAAATCCGGGGCGCTAATAATCATGAAGATAGTTGAATCATGAACTTAATTAAATCCATGTTCTATGTATTCAAGGTTTTCTTTAAAACTTTTTTGAGGTGCTGTCACTGCTGTGCTCATGTATGGAAAAGAATGTAATCGTGTGAAAAGAATGGAAACGATAATTTTCCTTCTCTTCTTCTTCGCAGAAAACCGGGACATTTATGTGTCCAGAGAATTATTTTCGGGACAGTGGGACGCAGATCTGAATTCCCCTACGGTCCCGGATTTTTCGGGACGAATGGGTTATAACCTTATGAAAAATAGATGCTTTCCGTGTGTGAAAAGAAAAATGTGGTAGTGATTTATCCTTGATATGTCAGCACGTGACTAAGTGAAGTTTATTGTGGAGAAGTTTCCAGAAGATGCCACAAATCATGAATAACACGAGATATATCGAGTTTGCATTAAAAACACGCAGCACTTGGAAAACTTTAATCATGTGGCAAATCAACGTGTATGCAAAAATATCGACTTGCTGGACAAAATTTTAAGGCAAGCCCAAAGGAGATGAACATTATCCAACCTGTAAAGGTGAAAAAGGCTGATATATCATCCCACAATTATTTATCCACGCTTCACGAAAGGAAAGCATACAAAACCATTTCAGAGAAAAGTTCGGTTCAGTTATTGGCGAAGTGAAACCGGGAGGAACTGGAACGACATATCATGGCAACACAGTTCGATGATCTTACAAAGAATCAGCAAAAGTTACGGGTCTTAATGAGTAACTCCGTCTATCTGCAGTTACTGTAAAGGACTTGTCTTCTGATTCAATAAATATGCATGTGAATGAACCACAAAACTCTTTGTGGCGATGTATCTTTGGTTCTACATGCCAGCTAGTCCATTATGTTAAACGTACTTAGTAGCTGAAGTCCCTTTTGTCCCAGCCCTTTCCACCAAAATTTGAACACCTGGGGAGACATAAATTTGAATTTTGGCACATTTCCCGGAAGTCGTGACCCCAGGGGTCACCTGGGGGTTACTCCCATGCCCTTAGCCCTGTTCTTAGACCCCACCCCTGTTTTCAGAACATCGTGAGAAAATTTTTCTGGTGAGGCCATCTGGTGTATGAAATTTGATCACAAAATGATATTAATTGTAGAATCCAATCGAATGCTAAATATGAATGAGGATGCAGAACAAACCTGCCTACGGGAGCCTTGATTATAAGAAAATGCTATGTGCTATATATAATACAATCCTGAAACTTGAAATAATATTTAAAAATGGTAATTGTCTGTCTTAATTATGAGGCATTACATGAAATCTATTGGAATACCGAGCTGAAGATGGTTGGCCGGGAGACTCAAACTTAGGACTTTGAAGCTAATGCTTAGTGCTGTATGTTGCATGCAGTTAAAGAATAAATTGGT
>JAGDQP010018177.1:0-17595 GCA_022664845.1 Lepisma saccharinum
AATTTTTCATATGATAAGATTATTGTTGAATTGTTCATTATATTGTTTCAGATCTCAATACGTCAATCAAATAATACCAGTGAGTCTGAGAAAGGGATTTACTTATAAATATCTACTGAATGATTATTATCATGTAAGTCAGTTCACATGTAAGTAATCTTATTGAAAATCATGTTATTAGATAAAGTTACGAGATGGCGCGAAATTTGTTTCATATACAATCTAATTCTAATTATACTAATCGATTATTGTTTTCGATACTTCGTTTCGATCAGTAATACTAACAATAGTACGCAGAGGCACCATAATAAATGTTGTCTTTATCTTGAAACAATTTCTAAAATCTTAAAATTATTATACTCTACCACTGATATTACTACAAAGAGTAGTTCTATATACTTGTACGTACAAACTTCTAAAACTACCTTGTAAATCATGTACTTCTTAATGCAACATGTACACACTTGCAGTATAAATAGGCCTCAGCAGAGATGCATATAAACCGTAAATATAAATCGTTCAATAAGAAATCTTCATGAACTTAGAGCTTAACGACACCCTGGACGACATAGAGATTGAAGAAGAAGGAAACAGTGAGGAGAAGGAAAAAAGCGAGGTCGCCACCACCGAGAATCCTATTGTCAGCAATCAGAAACAAAGTTTGTCCCTCTAAGCTAAAATATAGTTTGAGAGGCGATCTAGG
Organism: Lepisma saccharinum; assembly: GCA_022664845.1. Classification (NCBI taxonomy): domain Eukaryota; kingdom Metazoa; phylum Arthropoda; class Insecta; order Zygentoma; family Lepismatidae; genus Lepisma; species Lepisma saccharinum. Next base: position 704 of record JAGDQP010018177.1, read on the forward strand.
AATAATACTGCGCAAACTGCTATACAATCGGCACCTTACCCAGCACTACGAGTCAAAATTCACAAAAGTGACGCGAGGAAGCAGTCCTTTTACAAGACAATAGAAACTAGTTTCAAATCACCATAAATTCAAGTATGAACAGCTGCAAAGAGGAAATGTTGAAGCCTCCATTTCCAACACTAGTTAAGAAGAGTCTGGAAATATTATTGTGTGATAAGTACATTCGATTTGGAAACAAGAGATCCATTCAAAAGAGAGTCCCAGTTACTTGAGTATCTGTTTCTGTTGCGTATACTAACCTATAAGTACAAAATGTAGAACTACTTTTTATAAATAAAGGTCCTGTCAATCACATACTTGAACATAGATTGGTAGATGATGAAATGGTAATATTTCCAGGGTTTTAAGTCTACGTAAACGGTTTACATAAATGGAAGATGAGTTGAATTCACAATTAAGTCGAATTAAACTATGATTGACTTCCTGGATGTTACAATGAGGAAGAGACTAAATGGACGTTTGGAAACGGACGTACATTATAAAAATAAAAGAAGTCATGAATTCTAACACGCAGACTCGACACTTTCAACTGCTTTAGAAACAATATCACTGATATTGTTTCTAAAGTTAGGGGTTGAAATAATTGTAAATAATGAACAGAAAATAAGGGAGCGACTATGAGAAATGGGAAGAACATTTATTGCTGAAGCTTACAAAAGGAGGATATTTGAAACAATATTTGATTATCTTTTCGTACCAGTCGTTCGCAAGGAGGACCACATTTACAAACAGAGTAACTTTCTCACTAGAATACACCCAAAATACGAGAACAAAGTGGACAAATTAGTTGAGAACTTCTGGGTGTAAATGAAAAGAGAATATGTCGGAGAGAACTGCTGGGTGGGATTACTACAAGACCCAATGTTAATAGCATACAAGAAACCGAGAAACCCGAAACAATGCCTAATATAAGTAAACTTCACACAAAAGAACTTTTATGTTTTTTTTAACTTTTAACACAAGAACAACACTATTGAATTGGGATAATAGCTTACCAAATCACACGATCAATAAAAAAGTACTGGAACTGGCCAATTTTAAATTTCACTAATAAAAAATAATAGAAAAATTAATTTGAATGGTGTGTCTTTAAGCTTAAAAACACGAGGAACACTATAAACAAATTATGCAGCGAGTAGCATATGTGGATTCAGATACATGTATTCTCGGTGAAACCTGTTATAATCCAACAGTGTACAACATTCCTCAGACGCCTCTCACAGTCCAACTAGTGTCAAACACTTCCCTCAGCCACAGTTCATGTGGAACCATATCTTGCATTCCATATATTTAATCCAGGAATTTTTGTACTTTTGTTGCCCATAAAACCCAAAACTCCACAAAATTGTATTTCTAACGGCGCTTCTTCTTCATATACGCTTGATCCATACATCCCCTAAGCAAACTTCTCGCGAGTTGTATCGTTGATCCAGCATCTACGTTACAAATCTTTATTCTTCCTTTCATCTTTAAATTCGTGTTTCTTCTGCACAAGATTATTCAAATTCTATCAGCTATTCTCGTTTGACAATACTCGCTTGCTGCTAAATACATTCATACAAACGTGTGAACGCTTAAATTTTGGAGTCCAGAAAATCACCGCCACACTCCTTCAGGATAAGTTACTCTCGGGAGTTTGTTATTATCTCCTTACGTTCATCATGATGTGTAGGACTCTGGGCTGGTGATCCATCTCTACCCTATCTCAAAGAGTCAGTAATGAATAAAATTCTTAATGTAGTCATTGTCGATTCGCTCTCTTGAATTTCATACCAAAACGACTCTCCTACTTCTGTTCTGTGAGATGTCATATGCATTTAAAAATGTCGTTGCTAACTCTGACGGTTTCCATTTGATGACGTTATTCTACCTAAACACGACGCGGGACTCTTTGAGACCTTTTGTGAGGTATATAGAAGAAGTAGTAGTATATTGCGAAAGCTTTCGTTTTGTTTTTCTGAATGTTCAGTTTATGTGTAATTTCACTGGACTCCACAGACAGAGTATTAAAGGCAGTGACCATAGGTCATAAACTTTAGATTTGTAAAAAAAATATAATTTCAATTGTTATACAACTCCTCTAAAAAGTATAAAATAATAAACCTAAGAGGAATCGAGTAAATGAATAAGTGTCTATAATGGAATGAACATTCGGTTAAATTTAAAGAAAAAATGTTGTGCAGCGTTTATCGTGCAGCGTTAGCCTCCCTAATAAACTTCATATGAAATCTTTGCAACAAAATCAGCCTATACTTTCTTTCAATTTCTTGTATTGCAATGTATAGGTCAGAAAATGTGTGTTTAAAAGTTATCCCAAATTGTCTTATTCTGGAAAACTGTTGACACGGAAATCAAATTGACAAGCGGTACCATCTTCTGAACTTCAAGATGAACTACGTACATACAAAACACTTCTCAGATTTTATTAATAATTCACTTGTCAGTTATTTGTTTTCCGTCCTCTTTCAGTATTCACCGAGCCGCCGTAGCTCAGTGGTACAGTGGTAGCATAGCATTCGGGAAGTCATGCGTTCAGTCTCAGAGGCCGACCATCCTGACTGAGGTTTTATCCAGGGCTTTTCCTCGGTCATAAGAGGCAACTTTAACATAGGCGTGGGCGACACCTTTCAGAATCGTTTCCCCTTCCCTAACCCGGCCTGTGTTTTAGATACCTTAAAGATAATAATTCAAAATCAAATTCAATTCTTTCTATATTCCATCTTGTTGCAGCTAGTTCTGTACTTCAAATGAAAGAACATTACAAGTAGTTAGTTTCGAAACAGATTTTGCAAAAATGTAGTCTCACAAAAAAGGTTTTAAATAGTATCTGCAGAAGATCAGGGGCACAAACTGATCGATGTGTGAACGTTGCTAAGCTAATTGATCGATTTTTCTCGTTGTCTTGATACCCCGTGGAGATTTAAATGATTCAGAATCCATTCGAAACTGAATATCCTGTCCTTCGGATGTAACACTAACTCGATTCGAAGGAAGGAAATAGCAAACAACCGCACTAGTTAATTTTGCCCCAGGGTCTTCTAAGTTCTAACAGTCTCTATTAAGTTCATTTAAAAGTTTGTAAAAACTTCGAATTTCTGGTATTTGCAACGTCTTAATACTTCTGGTTGTTACGTCTAATTGGCTTATTATTGACGTGAGAGAAGGAATGACAATGGTAGCTTAAATTACTATTTCGAAGTTAGCGATGTATTCAATACATCTGATAACGTTATGGAAAATCGACTGAACCGTTACAAGAGCGACAATCTTTTCGTATATTTTTTATGAAGTCGCGAGTTAAGTACACAGCTAATACTTCAATGTAGAAACTGAGCTATACTCTCGAAAATTTAAAAATATAAATATTAGATGTGTGATTTTTTAATTATTTATGGCAGAAAACAGTTCTTTCTTGACATTAAAGATGACATTAAACCTCTTTGAACATTCAATGACCAGTCTTTCATTTACACCCCTACACAAACTATTGTTCAAAATCACTGACGTCGGATGAACAAGCAAATAAGGAAATATTTTTCTCTTTATATGTATTTGTTCATTGAACATCTTAGCAGCAATATTTGAAACTTTATTTCGAACAAAACATTGAAAACACCCTTTCCCTTCCTTAAGACGATGTATATATTCACACGGGGATATTCCAAAAACCTTCAATTTGTCTCCTAACATCCCTCAATATTTAATAGATTCCAAACCTCTTTCCAGGAAATATAGCATATTAGGCGAATTTATTATCAACACAATGAACAAAGATTTGTTTGTGTAAAATCATACCTATGTTCTAACCTTAACGATTTAGATAATTACGAGTTTTCTACTCTTTTAGCTATGCTCCTATGATGTAATTATGGCCATATTCTATCGGTTTTTACTGTATCTTAGTCCTTTGGTTTAGTGAATGGAATTATGGGTTTATCCAAGCTTCCTTGATCAACTTAGATTTGTATTGTTTTTCTAACTTTAAAGTGATCATTTTGCTACTTGGCAGGATTGCTAAGATTTACGATGTTTAAATTAGTATAGAAATTGAAGAATAATTTGAATCCCATTACATGATTTTAATTTAATCATAAAATTCCGAGCTGCATCTCAAGGAGAGAACCAGCTTTTGGAGAAGCGAATACCGCATGCCTATGCTCGGAAGTTAAGCTGCGCCCGGAGTATTTCGTCATCAAATACTATTCTTCCACATCAGCAACAAAGAAAAGATTACAAGATGTCTATCTATCTCTGAGTCTTGTTGAAGTAACTCGCCTTGAAGACTCTTGCGAGGTAATTGCGAACCCGTTTCCCTTCATGATTTTCTACGGGGCTATTTCACTTAATCTTTGTAGATCTGTCTAACACCTCGTATGTAATGGCGGGCAGGACGAGTACTCGTTTAAACTTCGAGATTTTCACATACGTGAAAATATTTTAATTTTATGATTAAATTAAAATCATGTAATGAGATTAGGAGACTAACTAAGGGGTTTTGGAATATCCCCGTGTGAATATATACGGCGGCTTAGGAAATGCAAAGGTTATTTTCAATGTTTTGTTCGAAATGAAGTTTCAAATATTTATGTTAAGGTGATCAATGAACAAATACATAATTATAAAAAGATAAAAAATATTTCCTTATGATTGCTTGTTCATCCGACGTCAGTGATGACGTTGAACAATAGTTTGTGTAGGGGTGTAAATGAAAGTCTGGTCATTGAATGTTCAAAATGGTTTTTATTATCTTTAATATCAAGAAAGAACTGTTTTCTGCCAAAACTGACGCATATAATATTTAATTTTTAAATTTTGAGAGTATAGCGCAGTTTCTACACTGAAGTATTGGCTGTGTACTTAACTCGCGACTTCATAAAAAAATATACGAAAAGATTGTCGCTCTTGTAACGGTTCAGTAGATTTTCCATAACGTTTTCAGATGTATTGCATGCATCGCTAACTTCGAAATAGTACAACGACACTGCTAACTTAGAAATGGAGACTAATTCATATTTAAACACAAATACTTTTTACGGTTTAGCTCACAGTGCATGTCTATCTATGTTAGCTCACAGAACGAAGCCAGAAAACTTACTCAGCAATACTCGACATGGAAACCTATACACAAATGATAGGCGTGACAACGCTCTTAAAGAATAAAAGAAAAAAAAACACAAAAAGAAAACTTGTTTATGTAACCGTGTCTTAAGTATTGGGATCACTTTGTGATACGACTGCCTAATATACTAATGTTCAGATGTTAACTCTTAGATTTCTGAGTTTCTTTCGGTCGTACCTCTCGATTACCTGTAATTTAAGCTACCATCGCCATTCCTTCTCCCACGTCAATAATAAGTCAATTAGACGTAACAACCAGAAGTATAAAGACGTTCCAAATACCAGAAATTCGGAGTTTTTACAAAGTTTTAAATGAACTAAATAGAACCTGTTTCCTTATTAGAAGGTCCTGGGGCATAATTAACTAGTGCGATTGTTTGCTATTTCCTTCCTTCGAATCGAGTTAATGTTACATCCGAAAAACAGGATATTCAGTTTCGAATGGATTCTGAATCATTTGTATCTCCACGGGTTATCAAGACAAAGAGAAAAATCGATCATTTAATGTTAGCTTAGCAGAGTTCACACATCAATCAGTTTGTGCCCCTGATCTTCTGCATATACTACTTAAAACCTTTTTGTGTAACTATATTTTTGCAAAATCTGTTTCGAAACTAACTACCTGTAATGTTCTTTCATTTCAAGTACAGAACTAGCTGCAAGAATTGAAGGAATTGAATTTATATAGAATATAGAAAGAATTTAATTTATCATGAAGAACGGCAGTTCTTCGAGTGACGCTGGCAAAGGACATTGTTAGCGGCACTCAGATAGTATACAGTTAGTTTCGGATCTACCGAAGTATAAGTCTGATTTTGATGATCAACATGCACGGCAGTGCACGAGCCAAGTTCTTCACGTCAGAAAACGTCAGCACTGCCAGAAGCATGTTTTACAGGAACAAGAGTTTATGGCAAAATCGACGATTTGGGGGCCCCGTAAGAAAAAAGATGTTAAAGATAGGAATATGAGCTTTCGCCGTTAAGGAGATATGGTAAATATGTGCAGATGTACAAAATTTCATATTCGTATCTCAAACTATGTTCTAGTTGTGGACCCCTGAAATTGCACATTTTAGGCTAACTGACTCACTCACTCACTCACTCATCATATTGTTTAGGGTGTTTGGGGTAAGCTAGAAACATGAAATTTGGTATGAAGGTAGAGGATAATAAGTAGATAAAGGAAAAATCCCGACATTTTGAAAAGGTCGCCATCTTGGATTCAAAATGACCGCCAAACCTAAAATTTCAAAGAATACACAGCCTAAACGACTAAAGCTAGAACAGTGAAATTGGGTATGAAACTACATCATTAATAGCAAATTAAGAAAACTTTTTAAAAATTTGAAAAAGTCACCATCTTGGATTCAAAATGGCCCCAACCCTAAAATTTTTAAAGAATACACAGCCTAAACTGCTGCCACTAGAATAACGAAATTTAGTTTGACAGTACAACATTATTAGTAGATTATGAAAATATTACAAAATATATCTAAAGACGCCATCTTGGATCCAAAATGGAGGACGTCATAAATCCATTTTCCACACTGCTTGAGCCAGAGATACGAAATTTGGCATAATGATGTATTATCAAGAGTAGTTTAGGAAAACATAACAACGTTTTAAAAAAGTCACCATCTTTGATTCAAAATGGCAGCTGAAATACCATTTTTCACATCGTTCGAGATAGAGAAATGAAATTTGGTATGACAGTGTATCATCACGAGTATGTCACGAAAATATAAGAAAACGTTAAAAATGTGTCCATCTTTAATCTAAAATGCCCGCCTAAGCTACACTTTATAACGACTGAAGCTAGAGAAACGAAATTTGGTATGATGGTGTACCATTACGAGTAGGTTAGAATAAATTCGGCTCGACTCCCCTACTAGGGTGCAGTTTCCAGCGGGAGCCTGATTGCGATAAAGGGGTGCGCCCAGCGAGGCCATCTTGGAATTCTGGGGGCAGCGCCCCAATGAGGCGAAGCGAGCAAAAGTAATAGGGGTGCAAAGTATCTAGTCAACTCCTTCAACCTTAAAAAGTGGTGAAATGGAATATAGATGAGATTAGTTCCTCGCGCCAACTTCCAATACTGCTGCGTGTCCCACCAAGTTTTACTCGTCACAAACGTTAGCACTGCCAGGAGCATGTTATTCAGGCAGAATGTGGAAGTTTCCCCATTCGGCCGCAGCGCTTTGGAGTATGAGGGAATATCTGCATAATTCGGCGCAGTGCCCTGAAGATTCTGGTTTTGATAAAAGGACGCAGTTCCTCCAAACTCCTCAAGTTCGATGCGCGGCGTGCCGTGGGATTCTTGGCGCAGCGACGCGAGCGAATCGAGGGGAGTATCAACACGCACTGCAGTGCATGCAGCCGAGTTCCGCGTGTCACAAAACGTCAGCATGCTATACAGGAACAATAGTTTATTGCGAATTCAGCGATTTTGAGGTTCTGCAAGAAAAAAAGATGTTTAAAATTGGAATATAAAATTTCGAAGTATGAAGGTATGTCATCACTAGTAGATTACAAAATATCTGCAAAGACATCACTTTGAATCCAAAATGGCTGACTTCATAATCCATTTTCCAGACCGTTTGAACCAGAGATACGAAATTTGGCATAAAGGTGTATTAACAAGAGTACTTTAGGAATAACTTACATTTTTGAAAAAGTTGTTAACTTGGATTAAAATGGCCGCACAAAAAACTTTTTCCACACCATTCGAGCTATAGAAACGAAATTTGGTATAAAGGTGTACCATCACAAGTACGTAACGGCAATGTAAGAAAACGTTTTAAAAATCGCTTTCTTTAATTCAACATAGCCGCCCAAATACCATTTTCCAAAACACTGAAGTTAGAGACACGAAATTTGGTATGAAGGTGTTCCTTCACGAAAATGTTTCAATAAATCGATCAAACCACCGCTATGAGGTTGCAGCCCTCGAGGGGATATGGGAAAAGGTCTGCACAGCATGGGGCGCTGCTCCCAGAAAGTCTGATTACAATAAAGGGGGAGTATCCCTAGAAATTTGAAGCACACGGAATTCTGGGGCAGCACACCAAGCGAGGCGAACCCAGTATATATACGACTCGGTCGCGACCTACAAAAAGCTGTGATATCCGAACAAAAACACCAGAGGTGCAAAAAGTACAGCCAAGTTCTTTAGCCCTAAAAAGGTGTGAAATGGGAGACGGATGAGCCAAGTTCCTTGGTGACAGCATGTAACAGGAACAAAGGAACTTGGCGCGAGCTGGCAACAACCTTGGGGTTGGTGGCGGTGGACGTAGTGGTTTTTAGGATCCCCACCACCCTTATAGCTTGAGGATCATGAACCTTGCCACCTCGCGCAAAGTTCCTTTGTTCCTCTTACATGCTGTCACGAAGGAACTTGGCTCATCCGTCTCCCATTTCACACCTTTTTGGGGCTAAAGAACGTGGCTGCACTTTTTGCACCTCTGGTGTTTTTGTTCGGATTGAACTTACATTTGAAAGCTCTTTCTAATACAAAGACACACAAAAAAAATGGGTCGGTAGGATCTCTTTGGGTTGGGACCCCCTAGGACGCTTTGAAAAAAATATCAAGATTTCACATTTGTTAGGATAGCAGTGACCCCAGACCATGTAGGCGGCCGAAAATTACTGGATCTTATTCTACCCTTTAATACGTTTCAAACGGTGTATCATACGTTAAAATCGGTGCAGCGGTTCAAAAGTTACGACTTTTTAAACCGAATCACAAAATTCTCACAAATGATAGAAAGATATGTCCGTCATTCTGTGTGTCTTTTTGTTTTAGCCCCCAAATGGGTGGTACCGGGGGGTTTTAGGGGTCCATTGCTTAGATATTTGTTAGGAGTTACGGTTTTCGAGATATGGAGCAAAATCAATCTTGTATCCTTCCGCCATAGTGGCACGTGGCACTTTTCAAATACAAGCCCGTACGGAGAACACTCACCGCCGCTGCTCCACTCATTTGGGCATGACGTACAGGAGAAAAATGTAAAGAAACATGACCGTACCTAATTTTGTCTAACCTCCACCGTTCTCATGGTGAGTAATTTAAAATGTACTTTCTGTCAAGAATATAAATGCATGTTTTGCGCGGGATTGCATCCTGCCCCTTGTTGCTATGAGAAAAGAATGCTACACATTATCGGTTATCCACCTCGTCCTTTAATCGAAACAAACTGTGCTTTATAGGCAATAGTCTTCAACAAAATCATTCAACATTTACTGACTTGTTGCAATATTCTCAGAATGCTATAAATCACGTTTAGAAGCAGGAAATTCTTTTCTTTGTTACAAGACAGGAGTCCTTGTAGACCACCGTTCGTTTCCAATAAATATATGTTTCCATCACTGCAAGCGCGAAGCTTTGGTAAATAATAATTGTCGATCTTGACTCCGCCGCGTTGGTTCGCGGGTTCAAATCCCGGGCTAGTGTTTTTTTTTTTTAAAGAAAATTGTGTGAGTTCGGACGTTCAAAACCTGAGGAACACAATATTTTTTTTTAAAAGAAAGCTTTTAATTCAAACTACTGTATTTTTTTTAAACAACCTTACCTAACCTGCACTTCGCCATGGACACTAACTTAAGATAATGTACGTAAAATGCAGGAAAGCAGTTATTAATAATGAATATAAACATATATAAACACATTAAAATATATTCTGAAAGGATAATCTAGTGTTATCCTCGCCGGGACTCAAACCAGGGCTTTTTTGTTTATTAACTCGACGCCTTAACCACCAGGTCTCCGAAGCAACCTCGCAGATGTGGTTTCTCCGTTGTATTTACAGTGCACGTGTCTCCTACACGTTATAGCGCGTGTGCAGGAGAGAGGAGCATCAGCATAGATGGATCGTGTTACAGTATTTTTTTTATAGGCAGCCTTACAAAATAAGTGATATCAGTACAAAAACCCGTTTGGGGTAAAAGGAAGAGTGACGCAAGAATTCTACTCTCAAATGAAGTTATATCTATTTTGCGAGTGACTTTCTTTGTGTCACTATGGCGGAAGGATACTGTCTCTTAATTTTATTACAAAGGCAATACTTTCGCCATAGTAACACAAAGAAAGTCACTCGCAAAATAGATATAACTTCTTTTGTGAGTAGATTCTTGCGTTACTCTTCCTTTTACCCCAAACGGGGCTTTGTACTGATATAGAATATAGAAAGAATTTGGAAGGATGGTCGGCCTCTGGGGTCGAACTCACGGCTTTCCGAATACTAAGCATCCACTGTACCACTGAGCTACGGCGGCTCGGTGAATACAGAAAGAAGACAGAAAACAAATAAATGACAAGCGAATTGTTAATATAATCTGATAAGTGGATGTAGGTAGTTCATCTTGAAGTTCAGAAGATGGTACCGCTTGTCAATTTGATTTCCGTGTCAACAGTTTTCCAGAATAAGGTAATTTGGGATAACTTTTAAACACACATTTTCTGCCCTATACATTGCAATGGAAGAAATTGGAAAAAAAATATAGGCAGATTTTTTTGCAAAGATTTCATATGAAGTCTATTAGGGAGAGTTCCCGGGAAACGCTGCACAACATATTTTCTTTAAATTTAACCGAATGTTCATTCCATTATAGACCGAATGTTCATCCCATTGTAGACCGATTGTAGACGTTTATTTCTTTACTTTGGGTTGTCCTTGGTATTACTATTTGATACTTTCTCGAGGAATTGTATACGAACTGAAATTGATTCTTTTTATAATGCGAAAAGTTATGACCTATGGTCACTGCGTTTAATACTCTCTCTGTGGCAGGGCCTAAAATTCAACGAAATCACAGCTCCACATTGGTAAAATTTTTATATAGTATAGAAAAACTAGTTTAGTCAGCATTTGTTTTGACATATAATCAGTGTTCTGTCCAGTACATCATGTTTACCTGCGACGAAAAAAATATTATTATTATGTAGGAAAATTTTGGCATTGAGAGCAAACAAAATTAAAGGCACATTAGGATACATATTTAATTGTATTGTATTAAACCATAAAATACAGGAAACAAACCGGGAAGAAAAATAGTCACACTGGAAGGAAAAAGTCACTTTTTCTTACATAAGAATTTCACTGTCATTTTTCCGTGATCATCACGCTGTCTCAGTCTGTTTTCTGCCGAGGCAAACACACCGTTATACCAGGGCTGTTCCATTGACTTCCTTCCAACTTTAAAACGCCTTTCCTTTCTGGCCAGCCATTGCATAACAGCAGGGGTTGGGCTAAAATATAATATTTCCTGGGATATATTTAACAGGATACTATTTCCTGGGTTATGGTTGGTTGTTGAGAGTCTACGGTGCTTCGGCTAATTTTTTGGCGGTTATTGATGTATGTTATCTCTGGTAGTACATATTTCTATAACGGATTCAAAGGATCGTGTAATTTTTATCTACGAAACAACACATTTCATTATATCGGAAAAGTGTAATGTCCTATTGAAACAACAGATAAACGTGCAGTTAGTTGCATATTTTAAAACTATATGAATGCAACCGAAAACGTTTGAAAACTAAATATAGTTAAAAAGTTCCTTCACCTCAAAATTGGCAATGGTTTTCCCTGCCATCTAGGAGACACCTATACGTATTAACTCTGGCCTAATATCATATACTGGCAGTTATATGGAATTGAGTAACCCATTGCATAATGAATGTATTGAATCAGTAAGACTTAGTTTGACACACTAAACGCGTTTAAATGCATAATCCGAGAAAAGTAAGATACTCACATTAATACCACTCCACACTTTAAGAATTATAGTTCCACACTCCTTTCCTACAGTTCCACAAAGTGTGGAGTACTCCACTCAATTTTAGGCCCTGCTCTGTGGAGTCCAGTGAAATTACACATAAAACTGAACATTCAGAAAAACAAAACGAGACCTTTCGCAATATACTACTACTTCTCCTATATTCTTCACAAAAGGTCTCAAAGAGTCGCGCGTCGTGGTTAGGTAGAATAACGTCATCAAATGGCGACCGTCAGAGTTAGAAACGACATTTTTAAATGCATATGACATCTCACAGGACAGAAATCGAAGAGTCGTTTTGGTATGAAGTTCAAGGGAGCGAATCGACAATGACTACATTAAGAATTTTATTCATTGTTAACTCTTTGAGATAAGTTAAATGAAGGTCGAATATCGCCATGTAGACAATATTGCCACTAAAGCGCATAATTTAATTTGAGAAATGACTGACAGGATTCATGAGCTATTTCTTTGTGGATATGCTTATTGCATTGATTGTCTGTCAGAGCTCGAACACGCTTTCCGGAACTATTCTTTCCATTAACCCGACTTAAGCCTTGTTGATAGGATACATTGAGTACTTGAAGCACGAAAAGATGCCAAATGTTCACAGAAGCGTTTTGAGAAGTACGATCCCGCTCGCAGAAAGTGAGTCAGTATTATTCTAGGAGTTTAGATGTGCAATATATAGTGCAAAAAATATGTGTTCGGAAATTATCCAAGAATGTCTTATTATGGAAAATTGTTACTACGAGAATCGAATTGATAAAATGCACCATCCTGTGTATTTAATATGAACTACTTAAAAACTACTCAACAGTTTTTATTAATAATACGCTTCTCATCTACTTGTTTTTGTATTTTTTCTATATTCTATCTCGTTACGGCTAGTTTTGTGCTTGAAGTAGAACTATTACATGTAGTTTGTTTCTAACAAGTTTTGTTTTTAGAAATTATTGTCTCACAGAAAGATTTTAGGTTATGTCTGCGGAAGATCAGTGGCTACAATAGACTGATCGACGTGTGAATCATTTTGATTGTGCTAATTGATTGATTTGTTTGGTTGCCTTGCCATGAGGAATTTGGGTTTCGATACAGCTTGAAAAAAAAAGCTATTCAGAGTCCAGTGCAAACTGAATATCTAGTCCTTTGGATATAGCATCTACTCTATTCGAAGGAGGGAAGTAGCAACGAACTGCGTCAGTTCATCTTGTCCTACGTAAGTGGCGCAACTGACTCTACGCTACCCGCTCCCTTCAGATGTTGAGCCCTTAGACTTTAAATATCTCAAATCTGCGCCCCCAAAACCCTTGACGTCAACTGTTATAATTACTGATCACAGGGAGTAGCTGACGGACTGTGGAATGATGATCTATAACTTTTACAGGGTACTCAAACAGAGCTTTTTAAAAATGTTTTTTTCGGAGGGCCCAAAATGGCCGATTTTTTTTTTAAATTTGAGTTTTAGTAGCGTGGAAAAGTTGTAGAATATTACGTTATGTTTGTTTGCCGAAACACAGCCGGATCAAAAAATATCTAGCCGGGCCCCTCAGCCCGCGAAAATGTTAGTTTGAAAACGACCAAAAAGGTTTGACGGCCAAGAAGGGTCACATTTGACACGGCTAAATTTCGTACCAATGCACAACTTTAAATACCTTCTCGAAGTCCAAAATGTGGAAACTGGTATAATACTATTATTCCTTGCTTTGCAAAAAGTAATTGGACCCTTCAGGGGTCCAGGGGCTAGGTTAGATATTGTTTGAGGACTGCTATATTTGGCATGGCTTTATTTAGTACCAATGCAGAACTTTTGATGACAACTCGAACGCCAATATCTGAAAAACAATTGGCCCACCCTAACTCTCATACCATAATGTCACCACTACACTACCCATTTCCAGGGGTGCACTACTGCACTAAGAACTCCGATAGGAGACGTTTCCTGGGAAGCCACTATATCCGTACATTCTGTATCAGACCGAAACAATGTGAACCTCGACTAGATACTCCACAAAATCAATTCACTTGTGATGGTCCAAACACCACTTGAGCCACCGCGCTTTATTGGTCTTGGTGATAAGGGGCTGATATGCAGCTTGAATATTCGAGGTACTAGGTCTCTGTCTCCTGTTGCTGTCTGAAGCCCATCGGCTGTGTCCGGTGAGCGATTTCTGATTATCTGAATTTTCGGTCACCTGGAACGATTGGCATTCCTACAATGTCCTTCTACCTATTTCCACAGCATAAATGCCACAGTTGATTGGAGCCTATTTAACTTGTTGGTTATCACCCTGCTGGGCAACCCACTGAGGTGACATTCCACGATTAAACACTTTTCGAAATCCGGTAGATCTCCAGCACGCACAATGTCCTTCACAACTGGTTCTTTGCTCACAACGAAAATTAGACATTTTTTTAGTTTACATGACGACCGAACAAAATCAATGACCTTCGTAACAGGATGACCAGTTACTTATTGGTACATACTGTACATTACTTACTTACTATATGGCTTACGGAACTCGTAAGGTCATCGCCGCAGTAACAATATTTCGCCATAGGATTCTATCCTGGGTAAGATCAAGATACTGTACACACTGTATGTTTAAGAAATAAACAAGATATTTATAATTCTTGCTTACTAAAAACTTCCTCTATACATGGCTTCCAAATTGATTCAGTGAGCTATTTGCAAAATAGTCTCTTCATTTTGAATTATTTGCACGAAGCATCGAGCTATAGGTAACGATACTGGAATGACTGCTTAGTGTCGAGAGATAGACGCCGGAGTAAATATTTAATCTCGTTTGTCCACTTCCGGTCTAAACCAATATGAACCAAATTTTAAATTCTAACTCAGTATTTTACGCTTCTTATCGCTGTGCAGCCCATTTTATTATTTAAGTGTTAATTTCTGAATTATTCATATAATAGTATTCCGTACTCTACATTACATAAAAAATACTGCAAATAACATTGACGTCTTTTGTACGAATCAAGAAATAAATGAAAAACAGGTATAATGGATTTATTTCGTAATGATCCATTTAGTTGTTTGTGAGGCACATCGGAAAATAATCTCGATGGATTTACATTTACTTTTAGAACTACACAGCTCACTGCCGGTCTGGGTAAACGATTCACTGGACAGTCGTTATTTTTAAATTTAGCCACATTCATCTACCATATGAAAAACAATGGTGGCGTTAAATAGGCAACACGTAACTTTCCACAAATTCTAATTACTTAACAAGACGGGACGAATAACAAGGTTTTTGTACGTCGGAGATATGAGAGCAATGCCCCAACAAAACGTACTTATTTTAAAATATTTTGTAATAGCAAAAAAACACCAGCATCGAACAGTTTTTAAAGATACTTTCGTATTTTGTGATACAGGAAAACACTACCACGCCAATATTCGCTGCTCATTTGCATTGCTAGAAAGCAAAACATCCTTTTCCACCAATAAATTTCTATGCAGATAACAGCTTAACTCTCTATATGGTTATATTCCTATTTTCTTTTATGCTCAACACCTGATAAAAACAACGTAACACCTTTTCGAAACACTTCGATATAATAAAATAAAACCACTCTAACACTCGTGTCGTACACACAATTATTACGTGGCGCATGTATTTGAAAATAACTGTTTCACTTTCGTGGGTGACGTCTCAATTATCCACAATACCCGCTGACGAAATGCATTGTCACTCATTCACTGCTTAGCTGGTTGTCGCCGCTACACTGCATTTATCCCAAGTATTTATTTTATTTATATCCAACAGACTTGCTTAATTTTGTGTGTTCTTCGCCGTAACTTTATTATTTCTGCTGCATTAAATAATTAAAAATCTGCTGCCATTAGTATAAAATATAACACTGCATTTGAGTCAATTAATTATCGTTTTATTTTTATAAAGACATCTTACATTCACGTCGATATTTCAATAATACTCTACTTGCCGCTTGGAGAGAATTCCACGATCGTCTCAGACGGTAAATATGTAACGCCTGCAATACTTTGTATCCCGTTGATTAGCTATAGAAACACCATCGTGGCACAATCGACGACAGAGATACAATATCGTAAGTTTATGTTAAGTTACAGGTCACACATGAATCAAACTCAAAACTTTACATTTCTTACAGCGCTCCAGCTAATGGCAATTAGTGCAAAATCCTCGAAACGAACAGCGTCTCCGTCTATGAAACAGAAACTCGACAGCAGGAAGATAAAAAAAAAAGTAAAGCTGCAAAACAGAAATTCTTGCTCCTTAACGTTTGTCTGTTTTCAATTTCGCACTCCTTTCGTTTTTCACTTTTAACTTCTCTGATTCGTACGGGCAAAGTGTTTCCAACTATTCTTATTAATCACCAAGTTAAGCACTATCTTCCATATTTCACAAAAAGGAGGAATGGGACAGTTATACAGGCCGCACAGCGATATAAAGCGTACTATACTGAATTAGAACAGAAAAGTTGGTCCATATTAGTTTAGACTGGACGTATACAACCGATGTTATGTGTCCTCTCTCCGCTCACTTGCTCTCTATATAAAGAAATCTTCAATGGCAGCAGTCAGTCCAGTATTGATTTTAGATAGACGTCATTGGCACCAAGCGTGATTCGATTCATTACCAGTACGCACAAAATTACTAGTTCATTCTTATCCCATAAATTACGTCTTAAAAAGTAAATAATAATATACTTGATAAGTAGTACCCCTGAAAGCATACATAACCCCCCGGGAGTGAAAGTGTTTGTATTTATCACTACTAATATTTTAAATATGGTCTGAGAATTGAATATTAAATTTGTCAGTGATGCTGGTTTCTCCAATTCAGTACGGTATTGATTTTTGATCAACAATTCTCTGTTTATATATTTATGTGTGTGTGTGTGTGTGTGTGTGTGTGTGTGTGTGTGTGTGTGTGT
>JAGDQP010018177.1:17605-37078 GCA_022664845.1 Lepisma saccharinum
TGTGTGTGTGTGTGTGTGTGTGTGTGTGTGTGTGTGTGTGTGTGTGTAGATATATCTTGTACAGTTTTCCAGAATATATTTGACAGTCTCATATTTTCCTGACCACATATACACAAAAGACGATTGTTTTATTTTACTGTGATTTTATTTATGAGAGAAGTAAATATATTATGTTCTATTCTTGCTCAACACATGAATACTATTACTCTCGAATGCAAAAGAAAAAAGAAAAAGCACTGGCAACACTGTATCGACACACTTCCTTTCTTTCTCGTCTTAACCAACTCGTGCGACAAGTCGTACGAACATAAAAATATACAAACAAAACCGCGCGGCAGCCGAATTCCTTTTAGCTCAACAGAATCGCTGTGCATAAAACGAGCCTTAAGGTGATTGCAAACGGTTTGTTGGCGTTGGTGATGTAGTCGAAGGGATTTTGTGTAGTTCGAACGTTTATAAACTTTGTAGAGTTGGCGTGATGTGGTTATGAGTGCAAGGTATTTGTGTGGCAACTTGGGACACTATGGTATAGTAGCAGTTGTAGATATGAATTGGTTTGGGGAGGTTTGTAATGTAGAGGTGAGTTTCTTGACACAGGAGTAGCAATGAACAGTGTTAAATGATATTAAAATGTTATTCAACCGAAATAAAACCTATGAAATACTATTGAAACGCTATCATGGGTTTAAATCTGCTTAAAATGTTAAAACAATCTATACAATTCAAGTAATACTTTGTTTAAATTACTAAAATTGTAGCGATGGTAAAAATTCGTGTTGAAATAACTTACATTTACATTATGGAACTTGTTTATCACGCTTCTACTGTCATCTTTTGAGTACCATGTAACTAAGAAAAAGGGTTACTCGCCAGAGGAATAAATAATAAAATAATGAACACATAGTTAATGATTGTAACGTAACATTTTGTAGATTAGTTCTGCCATCATTGTTTTCTATTATTAAAGAGATACGCACCTCTAATATGCTATATATTCTGAAAAGAAATTAACTCACGAAGTTAGTCAGGTTTAGCGCCTAACATGCCTTTAAAGGACTGATCTAAGAAGTTAAGAATTGTAAGTTAACACTGGTTAAGTTTGAAACCCGCGTTAACGGTAACTTGCATTTACATACTAAAAGGATGTCGATTGACATTAACCGTGATATGATGTTAGTAATGTGAACAAGGCTGCAGTCAACGCTTAAAGTGGATCGTATTCCACAACGAAACTTGTAGAATTTAAGGATTCTAGAAAGACTAAAAAACTCAAGAGATTATGAAGCTACTGTACACTATTGATATTTGCAGTCGGGCTCAAAAACAGTTCGTGAAGTCTTTTTGACAAGCGTTATAACTTCAATGTATTTTATCAGTGAGCTCTAAACACTTTATAGCATAAGCACAGTCCATGAGTGCCGTGGGATCCTTACTAATTCTAGAGAAATCGTTCCACGTTTTGGGATACAGGAAGTTGTGTGCCTTATAAAAGGAAAATGATATTTTCATGAAAATATCAAGTATTTTTCCGTATTTGCAAGGAAAAAATTGTCTTCCTGTATCAACTTGGGTGGAACAAGTATTGGGTATTTAAAATAAGCTTCTTTTGATATTGGATATTATGGGGATATTCGACATTAAATAAGTCGAAAGGGGAGGGGACTGAGAAGCGTTTGCTGTTTTATGTCCTTGTTTCCTTAAAGATAATTCATTTTTGACACCTCACTTTTATCATCGCCATGTTCCAATAACTATTACTTTACTTTTAGTTTTCACTGACGCACACATTTACCATTTGACCTTTCACTAACTCTGATGGCTAGTTCACTTTTCACTTATTACACTCTTCAGGGATTCAGGAAGGACAGCCGTAATACAAGCACTCGGAATATTAGAAGAGAAAGTATAAGGAAAGGTGTCTGATGGTATCTTATAGTTTTTGGGTGAAGCAATAAGATTGAACTGGTTGCCTGCAACATTTGATCATATTTCTCTCGTGAACAGCGGAACAGCTTCAGTTTGTCTACATTCTGCGCATACTTCTTGTCCACGTTGTTGTCCTGGGTTGCAGCTCCATTTTTGGCGTTAGAATGTACCAGATAATGTCATTCGTAGAGGTCCAGAATCGTATGGTACAGGGCTCTATTTCATGAACGATATTCACTTTTTACTTTACTGAAATGTAAGAGTGCAGGATAAATGTGTTTCATGAACATTTCTTTAAATGTTTAAAGTTAAGTGTGGAAAAACTTTTCATGAAACATATTTGAAAAGCTTGTAGAAATATTCATGAAATACATATATTCTGTCTGCACTCTTACTTGTTTTAAAGTGAAAGGTGCACAGTGAAGACCGTTCATGATATAGGGCCTTGGCCCTGGGCCTGGATGTCATCAAGTTTCTGGTCACACTTTTGCTCAAAATTCTCAAGCGATTACTGCAATACTGATCCACTGGGAACCTCTTCTTTTTTGCTGCTTGTTTGAAGCTATATCCCTGCTTTTCCTTGCTCCATCTGCTCAAGCTGTTTTTTCATCAGTACTCCATCCTGCTTACTTCCCTGCATAGTAATTCTGCTGGGGGCACTCTCTAACCACTCCCCCCCCCAGTTTCCTTTACTCCTTCGTTGCTTTAAATTGGCCCTTAAAGTTGGGCGTCAACGAAGTTAGGTAAAGAGGTGCAAATATGACTAAGAACTACAGTTGATAAATCGGCTAGCTTAGGGTGGAACTTCGTCAAGTTCTAGGTGCCACTGTTGTTCCCTTCGTATTCAGTAAAGTTCAACTATATGTTGAAGTCTAGGAACATCTACAAGCATGTATATATAAAGGAATAAATATACCCTCACATTACGGTCAATTCTTCGTGAGAACCCTACAAGGAGATCAGACAGATCGAATACATGACACTGATAATTGTAAATAACAGTTCTTTTCCGACAACTCTGAATATTTTTGTGGGATTTATTTCTTACGCTTTACATGCACACCCGAATTCCTTAAACAAAGTAATATAAACGGTTATTTGAATATTTGAAGCAGAACAAAAGCATAAGTATGTTTTCCTCTTAAGACAGTTTGGTTCAAGGGTAATTAATTCAGTATTTAATTACCGGTACTTGCTATTGTTAACACTATTGCCGTATTTTGTGATTTATTACCGTTTTAAATCTCTCAGGTGTTTTTCGCAAGAAAAGTAAATAGAACGGTAGTATGTCATCCCCTCTATTTTGTCCCAAGGTTGAATTTGTTTGCACATTCTTGAGGTATGTGGTATGCAGCAAATTTTACTTTCTGCGCATTCTTCAGGAATGTGGTGTGCAGAATCAGGAAAGAGTGGGTGTCAAATATCCCGCTTTCTTTGTTACGTATTATTTTAATATGGTGTACACCAGTTTCATGCGGTCTGTTCAGTCTAATGTAAGCACTTTTAAAGAAATATTCTTCTATTCAATTCCCCCAAATATATGCATAAAACGTTCAAATATAGTCCCATAATTTCCTAAAGATCTTGCAACCCGTGAGGTGAGGCAAGGTTCCCGGTCGTTCCATTCAATAAAGTCGTAGGTTCTATGTTTTTAAAGATGTTTCTATGACTCTTTGAGTGGTGCCGACTGCTGACTGCTATAGTCGTGTGGTCTAAGGCGCCAGACCATCGTCTTCAAGGTTCTGGGTTTGAATCCTGGCTGGGGTATTTCTTTTTGTGGATTATACAAACTTAACAGCTGATGGAATCGTGACGGGCCATAGTGATTAGCTACTAAGTTGGTAATGAAAATTAAATGCTTCTTCACATTTTAAACAAAATGTACTTTGATAGAGCCCCAATTGTGAACATCAAACCAATATCCGTAATATGGTCACATGCTACGTTGGTCTATATTGTGTTTAACACACACAACATGTTTCCTTTAAAGACCACTGAATGTGAATTAGGTCCTTATGGTAACACCTTTCCACTTCAAAACTGGCCATTATTTGTGATGCAGTGAAGTCTCATTCCGAATGGACATTTCCGTTTTCATCGTCCTTAAATATTTTACAATTTGTTTGTGTACATGAGATTAAATACACTGTTTTTGAAATTTCAGCGTTACAGATTTCTGCTACATAGAAATATAGCATGAAAAACTGAGAATTCAATCTTTTACGTCATAGAACGAAAATCATCTTCTGATTGGTTTGACGTAATCAGTTCGTACTATTTCCGTAGCTATATGCTTCTCCGTATGTTACGTTCCTTATTCAGAAGTTTGAAGACGAAAGAACAAGAAAGAGAGAAAGAACATTCACATCATCACTTAACGAAATAATTAATGTACAAATCTGCAGAACACACTTCAATACGTTAAAACACCAAAACATGTTTTTAATAACAGAAACTGCTCGAAACAATGACAGGGGGCAGTCGTAACGTGTAGTGCTCTTCTTATCGCTGGTCTCTGTCAATTTTGACAATGTGGTGCAATTGGTTAGCTCACGAAACTTTCAACTTTTTTATACTTTTACCTACGGCTGTTGGAATCCTATCAAAGGCAGTGTTTTATTTTACTTCACCAAACGCAAGAGTAACTTCAATGTAGTAACTTGTTAACAGATGGCAGTAACGAGCACTATTAATTCATATGCTTTTAGGTTATTGAAAAATGCTTCACTAGCATTCATTAAAAAATGTACAGAGAAAATAGATAATTCTCTTTAAATACAAGAGTCTTAAAGAGCATTATTAGAAGATATCTTATGATTTAATCATGGAAAAAGAACTACTATAATTAGTGTTGAAGCTACGAAAATACATCAATATCTTAAAGAAATATTAAAAGTCAATCAATCTTAAATGAATAAAACGCACTAAATGACGTGTTAAGGCATACAGAAACGCTATTTACCACTTATATGATTTCTTTCGATCCATTTTTGCCATCTCTTGCTAACAATACTAACAAATCAAATACCATATCTATGTTAATGACAAACAGCCGGCAGATTGATTACGTCATAACATAGCGGCGACCGATTAAGCGCAAGACTGAGACTGTTGGGAAGCAAGGTTATTACTCTTGATAAATGCATCACAGAAGGAAAAAGAATTGTTTTCTGTAGTCTACTTTAACAGTAAATATTTTTATTGCAATAAAATATACTACCGGAAACGTCTATTAAACTCCACTCCTCAGAAAGACCTCCTGCGAAACATATAATTCATGCATATTGCTCGAATTGTAAATCGATATTGAAAAAACCGAAGAAAACACTAAAATTTACACAACGTATTTACCAAGATACGAAAATACTAAACAAAGATAGAGTTGGTTAAAACGAGCGGATTTTCTTTAAAATTGTATGCATTAGTTTCTTTAAAAATGGTACAGGCTATGTGAAATTTTCGTTCGCAATATGGTACGCCATGTTGAAAAAAATACTTGAAAACTAAAGACACCATCACTACATGTCTCACTCAACTGCCGATGAATTTCAAGTTGTGTCGCACCACGCAAATGGAGAAAACGAATGATTACACGCTGTTCTTGTAATGAAAACGTCGCCATTTTACGAATATCGTAAGTATCCAAAACAGTCATCGCTCTTGCCGCTGCCACTAGAGTTCTGTGTGCCGTACGGTGATAAATGCGTCATCTCTGTCACGCATTGCCAACGAGTGCTTGTGTTTTCTTTAAAAAAAAAAAAACCACGTTTCTATCTGTTACCAGACCTAAAACCAATAGGAAGTGTTATAACTTGAATGCACCTCGTATCTTTGTTGTTACTCGAGTCCGTTAATATTTTGAACATATCTGAGAGTTCAAGTTTGTAATGTGCTTTAATGCTTGGATTAGTTGTTCTTTTAACTCCGAATATAAGTTTTTTCATCCTTTGCTTTCTCTGTTCGCGATGCATAACCGTTTCCTTCCTTTTGTGATCATAATTGCTGGTCAGCGTTATCTTCCGCTCCTTTGTGAGACCATTATGTTCGTGTGTCTTTGTCCATCTACTAATACATGACCGATCTGGTTGAGAGTTTTTCATCTGGAGAGAGTTTTGCCTTTCGTGAAGGCTGCCTTTGCCTATAGTAGGTCTATATTTTAATTCCCTCCCTACTTTTGCATTGAAATTACCAAACACAATTTTCGAATTATACTTCCGTAATCGGTCAAACAGTCTATCAGTTCATCGTAGAATAAATATGTCGTTCCCATCAGCCCCATCGGTCGTTCATAGATATTTATTAAAACCATTTGCACCATCGAGTGCTTATTGTAACGTATTATAGTATTTGGTTTACGAGCTCTAAATTCTGAACAACCGGAATGATGCTGTTCTTAATTAGGTATCATGTTCCAAAATTGTGTCACTGGGTTTCCTCGCAGTAGAAATTGTATTTTCCCTGTTGGACGGTATTTTGGCCCTTTCACTGGAAATCTTGTATCGCTAATATGTCCAGCTCGTACTTCTTGGTTTCGCGTACCGCCACCTAAAGAGCGCCCGTTTTGTATAACGTTCGTACGTTCCACGTTCGAATTCTAAAATATTTCTTAATCCTGTCGTAGGAGCCAACTGAAGCAGTCCCAGGCAAGATATTCGAATGAGGGACTAGTTTTCCTCCGGAATGTTTTACCCGAGGATGAACCATATGTTACCCTTTATTGACATGCTCTAGCAGTGTACGACCTAGACGACCCTCTACGACCTCTCTGTTAAGGCAGACACTCAAGATGTCGTCCTCTGCCTCTCTTTGAGCTTTACTAATATAATTCATTTTGACCCTTAGGGTGGTAATGGTGAATCTGCTTCCCTTCATCATGATATCTTTGTTCGGTGTTATCTTCCCCTAGCCTTTGTTAACCCGTCTACTAACTGCAAGGGGAAGCAGTACTAGCTTTGGTCCGCTCCGGAATGTTTCCGGTACCCACCCACATCCCGACACTCCTCTATCCACCACCCGAGGAAGCGCCCGGTTGAAGACCAGTAAATTCATGATAATAATATTAGTAGTAATGACTAATTTCATTTGCCTCATTGTGTTTTATTTAACATTATTAACAAAAATATATTTTAGAATATTTTGTGGAAGAACTAGATACCCCCCCTTTTTTTGTATTATTTCAAGAACTTTCTCAAACACAGTAAGGAAGAAATAAGTTTTTAATGGTAATTACTACACAGGTTTAACTAATTTTCACATTTTGACAAAATGTTATTTCTTATGTGTTTCTAGTTAAATAATTATAATGTAAATGGAACGTTGGGAAGACTAGTATTAACTCCACTTCTTCAAAGTTCCAGGCAAAAATGTAATTAGAAATATTCTTTTCACTTGGAATTAACTCTATTACTCTCTCCAACTTTTAATAACTTTCCTTTGTCTCATTCCTTTCTATGAGTGTGTTAACATTAGAGAAGTTTCTAAGCAAACAGTTAAATTAAGCATTACTTAGTATATCAAGGTTTCTGTTATTTATTACTCTCTACAGGTGCCATTTACTAAGCGCTCTGTGTTCTTAGTTTTAATGAGGCTTTGAGCTATAGAAAAATAATAAAGTTTGGACATCTACTGTTAACATTATGTACTTATCGAGCGCTAATATTCGAGGACTTCTTCATGCATATAAAATTTGAAACGAGTTGTATGGTGAACAGTGTGTGCACATTCTTATCCACACAATTTTAAGTTCGGTAGGTTCATACTCGAATTACCTCATTAGAGATCAAACCGTTAAAGAGGTTTTGTTCATATACTAGTTTCCAGGCCAGCTTGATGTCAAGTTCTCTCGGGCTTATGATGTCGTTAACTCCAGCAAATATAATGCTGCCGTTGGTTAGTACTAGCGTAGATTAGGGCAATGTTAGAACTCCAAACCTTAACCAATTGCAACAATGCAATAACAGCAAATGCAGACATAGAACAATGATGGTGATCGGGAAAATAATCCATTTTGTGGGCCGATGAACAAAGATCGGAAGAGAGAGGTTTGAACAACAGACAGTAGGGACAAATATTTATGTTTATCAATTGGGTTCACGGATTTTGGAACACTTAATTTTCATGCATTTGTTGATTTGAAAACGGACAGAAATGCTATCTTATGCTATGCGTTCAGAAAACATTATTCTTGCATACTGAGAATAGATCAAGATAATATTTGACAAGTGTTCTTATAAATTTCCAGTCCTATTATAAGATAAATGTAAGCAAAGATGCCTGTCATGTGGTAAATACACTTATAAAATATGCAATGAAATTGTACGTGATGGTTTTCAAATTGAAGCTGAAAGAAACGCTTTTCACATTTGAAATCAGTGAATCAAATCTCAGAACACCTATTAAATTTGAAACAACAAAGATCGTGTATTTAATTTCAGGTTCAGCTTATTAATATTGTTCTTCATTTAGTCGGCATTTAAAAAATAAAATAGAATGTGTGAGTACCAACAGCTCATAATATTAGGGCTCTTAAATTATTACATGCGTACTTTTTAAACTTTGTAAATAAGCTCGTTATATATATTCTAGGAGTTGTATAAGAATTATCAATCTTCAAAATAATAATAATAATAAATAAATAAAATAATGAGTGCATTCAAAAATATATAATTACATTATCATGTTTTATAAAGTTCGTATTATGGTTATATGGCGTATTTGTGATTGCATAAATTAAAATGAATATTGCAATATATTAGAAAATGTAGGGGCGGTAGTAGCCCGTGATGAAATTTATGCAGTGGAAAGCACAACCTATATAAACTAAATTTAGAAAAAGGGAATACCAGAGCAAGTTCATTATGGAATGAAGAAATTACAAAACGCACATTTGCTAGGGAAACACAAACTTCCTCTGCACTTCACACACACACTCACACACCTAAAACTGTTTCAATTACCAGTCTGGTTTGTGATTGGTGAATGCAGGTTAGGCCCTATTAAACCACTTAATTCCTTGAAAATGAAATTTTACGTTGCTAAATATGCAGCGCTCCAACAGAGAGTAGAATAAACTGACAGTTTTGTGGGTTGAAGTTTCTGGAGGTTGAAGCTCATGCCTTGTAAATGAAATGTGTTACGATGGCGTGGTGAAAATACATAATTCCTTTGTCAGTCGAGCAAAGGACTGGTTTTAACTAGCGAGGATGACTGCAGGTGTCTCTTGAAACGTTGCATCATTGAGAAAGTCCAGGGCTCTTTCAGGAATTGCTGTAAGTCTGGTAGCAGAGTTGGTTACGTTCTGTAATTTAATAAGGCCTTCTTTTCAGTTTTTTTTTTAAAAAAGGTGTGTACATGAGGTCCTTGAAGAAGTTGAAGAATGTCTTTCAGCATAGTTCTAAAGATAATTGCTTCGGTATTTCCGGCGGTGTTGATGTCTGTAGTTGGAGCTGTATCAAAGGTGAAGAATGTATTTCAGCATAGTTCCAAAGATAATTTTTTCAGTATTTCCGGTGTTGATGTCTCTAGTTGGAGCCGTATCAAAGTTGAAGAATGTGTTTCAGCATAGTTCCAAAGATAATTCCTTCAGTATTTGCGGTGTTGATGTCTCTAGTTGGAGCCGTATCAAAGTTGAAGAATGTCTTTCAGCATAGTTCCAAAGATAATTTCTTCAATATTTACGGTGTTGACGTCTGTAGTTGGAGCCGTATCAGGAGAAATTGTTGTACTGACAAGTTCAGGAATGTTAGTTGAATTGAATGTAGTAAGTAATGTAGTCAGGTCAGTAGTATTCCAATGACGTTCAAACGTTTCTTTTTCTGTTGTTGTCGTAATTACGTTTACTTTTCACAGCTTTGAAGTAAGTACATCCACGGAAGTTACGTGGATGATTGTCACCACAGTTGGCACAGGTTTCTGGTTCAGTCCTGGATTTTTAAGGCAGTCCTTAGCTAGATATAATGGACCAGATTTGAAGCACCTTAGTTAGGCCAACGAATATGCTGAGAATGTCCAAAACGATGGCACGTGCGACGTCCGTTGTTTTGTATGCCCCGACTGCAATTCTATAATTTAAAAAAGATTGTAATCTATGTAGCGGTTTCTTGTCAGCACTTCTGGGAAGAGTCACCCAGAAGAATGGATATATATTTTTTCATGTGTACTTTTATCTCTTCCAGACATTTGAGTAACGTTGGAGACTGGAAAGCCAAGTTCGATGAGGTTCTCCTTTATGTCGGAAGGTAGATTATCAGCTGGTATTTTTCTTATAACAACTTTTATTGGTCCTTCTCGATTCACAAGGTCTCCGGTGTGACACGCAAATTAGCATAAAACTTTCAAAGTGCATTCATGATGTCTTCCAATGAACACTGCTGCAGTACTATGTCTCGGAGATTAGTGGAACACGAGCCACAGGATTAAAAATTTGGAAAATGTTGCACTAAACGCCTTTATGGTAAACAATGTTCCATACTTATGAGTTGAAGTCATGCATTTCTCGTTCACTTTCGCATGAACTGTTGCGTTGAAGATAATATGTACGTTAAATAAAAATTATTGATGAAGTGGTAATTAATTTCACTGGTTCCTGCCAAATGTGAAGCATATGTAAGTACATGTTAACCAAAAGGAGTGTTCCTATTTCGTTTATTTTGTAACAAATTTATTTTCAGGAAGAATTCTGAGACACTTAACTTTTAATTTTAAGGGGTATGTAGCCTATCACTGTGGTAAAGCATTGCATAGTGCAGAATTATATCATACTTTTTACGGTTTAGTGGCAAACAGTTATTGTTTGTAAAATGACAACATGGGTAAAGTGACACATCATTTGAATTATTTTTCGACTTTATTAAAAAAAAACATATGTGACCATTTACTAGTTTATTTAAAGACTTTGCAAAAAGTGCGTGTTTAACTCTCATGTTTTATAAGCTGGAACTTGGTAGGTACATTATTTAACGTCATGAATAATCCAACTGCATTCAAACGTAGAAAAGAACTCCTGAAAACATGACTGTGAAAAAATTAAACGTGTCGTCTCATGCTTTGTTGTCTAATAGAACCCTATCACTTTGGTTAAATAGGAAATGCGGCAAACTTCAGACCGGCTCTGGGTTCGGGACGTTGGAAAGGGAAAGAGCACGGATTTAAACCAGCAGGGTTGCCATGTTGACTGAAGTTTTTCCGGAGTTTCTACATGTTTCAACACGAACGATGCGACGCATGGAAGTTGGCGAGGTAGCTCATCAAAAACGAATTCAAGTCAAGTGAATTCAATTCAATTTGTGATATAGTTGGAAGATATTTAGTTTCCTTTAAACAAACATAGTCAACTGTGGTGTGGGAGAGGGAGGCCATTAATAACGTTTACAGCAGTAATTTTTTATCTTTCGATTTTAGAGTCTAAAATATTTAACACTTACAATCGCGATTTATCGGAAAGAATTCAATAATGTTCCGGAAAACTATTTCTTTCATTTATGAAAACAGAGTCAATACCCCTTTAAATGGCTTTGTGTTGACTTGGTTTTAAATTCAGGAAATATAATGTTTTGTCATTAGATGACGAAGTGGGAGACTAACTGAACGTTTAAATTTATCACAGTGATGTTTTCAGGAGTTCTGTTTAACTTATGATAACGTTTAATTGTGTAAAATGTCACCTCGCCTACCAAGTTCTAGCTCATAAAAATTGAGATTTAAACACGCAATTACTTGCATAGCCTTTCAAGGAACTAGTAAGTGATAAAATCTTTGTTTTAATGAAGTCGAAATATCATCCACATGATGTGTCGCTTTACCAGTATAGGTCTCATCTGCTCTTTTCAAACACAGTTCACCTCCTGACTGTGTCATCTCAATATTATTTATGTATCAGCATTTTGTTAATATTTTTGTTAAGATAAATAAGCTTTTCCAGTTTCGGTATACTATAGGTTAAGTCCGTTCTTTGAAAATGCAAGAGGCCTAGACAATCTTGTAATCATATTTCTATAGCAATCTTTAGTTAATAATTTGTTTGCTTTTAGAAATTACACTAAATGAGGCCATTTTTGCACATGAGTTTGCGAAGACAGCGTGCTTCACACAAGTTATAATTCGGTTCATTTCTGTGATGAATATACAAAATAGCTAAAATATTATTGTTTGGCTGTAAAGGTAAGATATTAACCCTAGCATTGCCAGGGGGAGTCTCTAAGGCCCATAAATGTATTTTTTTTTTTACATTTTTAATTCGTCATCTAAAATAAATATATTGTCAGGCATCAACCTATTAGTGATACAACGTACTTGCTTTATGTCTAATGTTTGTCTTGTTCCAATTATAACGTAAATAATGTATTGTTGGCCTTCGAGCTACCCCATTTTTGTAATAGTAATGAGTTGTTCATAGAATGCGGCAAATGTTATATGTGGAATGACTATGAAATGTGTTAAGAAATTAAATTGAGGTATGAAGGTGCCTTCGTACATGTAGGGCACTTTGACCATATTGAATTTTTTAAAAACAAGTGTAAGATATATACTATTGATACTAACATAAATAAAAAATTGTAACACAACTATATGGATATAGTTTGAAACACTGCATTTAGAAACATCGTATTAAAATAGAATAAAACTATGTGATGTCTTAAACAGCCGAAGTGCATATCAGAAAGTATAAAATAATTTCCGTGAGAAATAATTACATTTGTCTTGTGGACCTCAGAGGACACTCTTGTGGACCTTGGTAATTGATGCGAACCAACAAAACCTTTCTGCCCAGCGTTTTCAATTTATTTAGTATACATTTCACAAATGTGGAGCTTAAAAGCATAAGCTGCAATTTCCACTGAAGAAAACTTACAGAAGAGCGACAAGAAAATATATCGTGGTAAATATAACTGTAAATTGGTACTTTTTCCCCGTAGTTTCTACGCGAAAAAGACAACCTGTAAAGTACACAAAGATTTAGGACGTTATCTTCATTTACATTCGTTAGACACTTTAATACATACAATTCCATCAAAATCTTTGTTTCCCAGAAAATGGAGATTGTTGGTTTGGCTTTTAAGCAACGCAAATGTCGTTAAGGCGGCATCTTTGAACAATGTTTAAAGTCTACAAGTAGTGTACATTTCTGATACCAAGGGAACGAATCTTAAATTATTATAGTTACAATAACCTTTGCAAACATAGCCGTCTTCACTAGGTTTGAAGTATAAAAAAATGCCTGTTTTTGCTGTGTTGGCAAGTGGACAGAAGCGTGGACTTTCTCATAAGAACCTAGATTTTTTACCCAAACTCCCCAGGTTTTGGGGTAGTGACTTCATCAAAATTTCAACTTGCTCAGAAATGCATGGATGTTGTACGTCTGATTCATCTTTTTGTTTATGACAGTAGAAGGCTACTTAAATCCATCCATGCTTTTTTATTATATAGCTTTCGATATAAAATTGTTTAAGATTAATATAAAGCAACAAATTCTAACGCCAGATGGCATCACCATTTCCATATGTGTCTAATGTATTTTTCGCTTATTGAATATACAACGTTGCTCTTACAAATGCCAACGAATAGAGTCCTGAATTTCGGAGAAGAATGTTTATATAACCAGTTGCAGGTAATCCGTGAAGGATCTTGAATATCTACTATGTTCAAACTGTCAAAAATATTATATATTCTCCCACAATCACCTATTAAGTTCAACAGGTATTCATTGTGAGCGGTGGCCATTTGTCTTTGTTCATTAATTTTCATGAATGGTTCATGGCATCAAAAATATAGCAGGTGTCAGAACTGCGTACTACGAAATTGTCGTGAACTGCAGAATGCACGCCCTCCTTTAGTTCTTTAATGAGGCTACTTTCGACACTCTTGTAAGTGTTCCTTCTCTGCCCAATAAAATTGAATTTTCCGAAAGTTCAAAGTGAAACAATTCTTTATCTGAAGTACTTTCTGAGTGGCAATATTGGTGAATGAAGAGCAACAATTCTCTCTGGGGCCTGCTACTGTTTCTTTAGTGGAGAATGTTGATGTTTGTCTCTTGTATATTACCGCCCTATAGAGAGACTGTACATCATTTCCTTGACTTCAATGTATTTCTGTAATAGTTCCAGAGAGAGTTCCATTACGTGAAATTGTACAATTAATTTTTTCTTCGTAATCATAACAAGAATGCTCAAGTCATAATCTCACATGAGGCCATAACAAATTCATTGTCATCCTTAGCTACATTTTTCTAATTTCTCTCGATTCGAAAAGAACAATATGGCTTACAACCAAGCATAGTCCCAGAAAAGAAATAACTATACTTTTGCCATTTTCTGCGCATGCGCATTCAACAACCATTGCCTATGATTTGAACAGCTTTAAATATGTTTTCAAACTTGTAGTTCAGGCAGGAATATGGTAAAATCAACCATAAGTATGATTTTTCCAGCAATATAAAGTTAACTACTCGTGTTTAAGAATCCCAACTATACAACAATACGAGAAATAGTCAACTTAGCACAAGAGTATCATTACCGTAGCACAATTATGGTTAATGTTACTATAAAAATTAACAATGCAGTATAGCAATGCAACTATAGTTGAATTTACCTTTTTTTACAGTACAGTATAATCAAAATCTCGACCAGAACACGCTTGGAAGAGGAGTGGCTCGCGTGAATTTGGAATTAGAAAAATTTTCAACTTTCGAATGGGCACATTTCCTAAACGATGTCAGGATAAATGTTGAAAGTGGGTAGCACAACCAGCACAATTTGAGTGCTATGCAGTACACTCAAAATCTCGACCAGGACAAACATTTCACGCAACTTCATAGTGTCAACTTCACGCAAGCTAAATATTCTTTGAAACAGTCTGATTAAAAGAACGTTCGTAATCGCTGCATTTTCTGCTATATATCCCAATGCTCTAGTCAATAATTGGTTGACGCTTCTAGTAATTTGAATTTCTAATGAAATACCCTTAAATATATATATGCTAATATTTTTTCTTACACATTTTAATGTAATGACATATTAGAACGTAGAATTTCTGAGAAACATATTTTTTTTACATAACTCTGCAGTTGCCCTGCACAACAAACATTTCCTAGATGAATTTCTTCAAAGTTTTCCACGAAACCTCTTCACTGATATTGCATAGTGCACAAATATGCGTCTCGACATACTTAGTGATGCAAAATAGAACAAATATTTTTGAAACTATTCATAAAATTTCATGTATTTTTTAACGTTTATAGTACTTATTTTAACTTTACTAAAAATCTTGGAAAATTATGTTTCAGAGAACCTTAGAAAATATTTCTAGGGTCAAATGAGGTCCTAGAAGTTTACCAGAGCATATTCCGGCTGAACAATTCATACATATGACCATACCGTCGATCTAGTTGTTACCGTCGCTAACTGCTGATTGCCGGGCCCCGAGTTCAATCAGGTGCGTAAATATGAAACCGGAATTTATGTACAGAAAAAACACAGTGATTGGATGACAATGCTAAGAACTATTTTATTCGAAGTATTGGCCATCGCTAGCGATACATTTCTGCCATCGTTCCGGCAATATGTGGATGCCAGACAAAAAAAAATGTGCCTCTTGTGCTGCAAACCAGTCATCAAGCCATTTTTGTAAGATGTGAAGCGCTGGTCACGTGTCCCATGGATGAAAATAAGTGAAAATCGGAAGGCGCCAAGTCTGGTGAGTAAGCCGCATTCGGAAGGATTCACCAGCCAAACGTTGCAATCGTTTCCTTGACCGGTTTTTTATCTGGGAGGGTGCATTATCGTGAAGAATAATCACTTTACGTTGTCTTTGGTCATATTCTGGTCGTTTTTCACGCAAAGCTTGATGCAAATCGATCATTTGTTGTCGGTAATGTTGGGTATTAACGGTTTCACCAGGTTTCAGCAGTTCATAATGGATCACTCCCTTCTGATCCCACCAAACACAAAGCATTGTCTTCTGTCCATAGTGATTTGGTCTTGCAGTCGATGTCGCCGGTTCTCCTGGAGTTACCCATGATCTTTTATGCTTAGGATTCTCGAAATAGGTCCACTTTTCGTCACCAGTCACAGTTCGATGGATAAATGTTTTCCTTTTGTAGCTGGCGAGCAGAATTTTGCAAGTGGTTTTTAAGTTTTCCTACTGCCGTTCAGTCAATGTATGTGGAACCCATTTTTCCACCTTCTGAATCTTGTCCATGGCTTTTAAGCGTATGGAAACTGCTTCTCGTGTCATATTTAATTGATCCGCGAGTTGTTCTTGCGTTTGAGTGTCATCCTCATCCAACAAACCTGCAACCCGCTCTCTGCCAACTTTTTCGGTGGTCTTCCATGTTTTTGTTTCTCACGTCAAAATCGCCACTTTCATATTTTGTAAACCACTCATATCACTGTGATTTACCAAGAGCATGATCATCGTAAGCTTCGACAAGCATGCGATGCGATTCTGCATCAATTTTCTTCAAATGGTAACACAAATTCAATGTTGTCCGCATATCGTAGTTTGTTGGTACAAATTGAGCCATGTTCAACGCTATTAAACACTACACTATGACATGAAACTTGTCTGGTTGTGAGTTGCAAATCGTTATCAGCAGTCAAAACAAGCAAGTGGCGCCAAGGACGCAGTTGTACGGTAACCACAGTGACAGCTAACGCCGTCTATGCACAAATTCCAGTTTCATATTTACACACCTGGTATTCCTGGCTCTGCCAACGTATTTTTTTCAAAACGAGTGGGTCTGGAATTTACCTATCGAGCATAGTGATGTAGTTGGGATACTGCTGCCATAAAAAGACAGTGGAAATGACAGTTGAGTTCGGTTTTTCTCTGTTAACACGTCTGGTCAGCGTGGAAGCAGTAGACCAACTCCTCCCGCCGGAGAGATCCCATCCAATAATGGATTGTGTATGGCTGTGAATGATTATAGATATATCCCGTTATATATACCGTTTGGCAGTTGCAAGAGCTACAGAAGGTTGATTCAGTTAAGATAATACGACTTTACATAGCTTAATTACGGTGTAATCCACTTCCCCCAACAGTGATGGTGTTTAATGTGACTGCCGCGGACCTGGACTATCGTTCGACATCCCAATATGCACAGTGGAAGGCTTCACTGCAAGTGAGCAAGCGTAATATTGTATCGGACTGGTTTAGATATTTTTCAAAGACGCTCAATAGTGCTGGGACGGCTTGACGCAATGTATGCCTTCTAGAGGCCAATGGCGCAAAAGTCAATAGGACATGCATCCCGGGATTTAATAGGGACAGACAAAAAAACGGGATGACAAGGATGTCGGTCTTAGCTTTCTTTCTGTTGTAGTAGGTGGTAGAAGAGCAAGAAGTATGACTGGACGGCTTATCCATGTGAATCCAGATGTGAGACTGCTCCACAACACAGAAACGAGGGATGTCTTCTTCGTAAATGTGGTCCAGAGACATTCTATTGGAAATACTAAGCATTGATCTTCGCTTTTTTCCCACTCAGAAAATTAGGAATTTACAATGGGTACAGCAACCGGCCACTATCATGAACTTTTCGAAAACTTATGCAATATTGCCGGATGAAGTTCGAAAACGACTTTTGCCCTTTGGGTAGGTCAAAATTGCGCGAGTTTTGTAGCTGCCATTGACGTAGATGAGGTCTCTATCTAGAGTAACCTTTCACTGCCAATTATTCCTCCTAACTCGCAAGGTAGCGCTGGTACAGGTTTTAACGTTGGTGACCATTTTTTGTACGACATTCCTTCAAGACTTGTCCACGTGCTTATGTCGGAGTACGAGTGACAAATTGTCGTGAATTGTGAACTGCATTGTAGATTGAGACGTAGTTATGGGGCTGACGAAGCTACACTTCGTTTGTGGATTTTCGTTCAACACATCCGCACGCTTCATTATACTGGCAGTCCATATGGTCAGTACCTGCTGTCTCAGTAAATCTTCGGACAAAGCGCTTCCGAAGCGAATCCATACTTATGATTTTCAATAATCCATCAGTCCACTTGCTGATAGTCAGCGTTTTGCTTTTAAACCGTACCACTATTCTTGGTAGAATGCACCTTTCTTCCGAAAGTCCAAGTATGTACCCCTGCAATTCATAAGGAATTTTCAATGCCACAACGGGAACGTAGGAGCGTCCCACTCTTACCATAACAACTGCACACTGCTACTTCCACATCGTTGCTACAACGGTGGCGTTATGTAATAAGGTCAATTTGTCCCTTCTAAACTCAATCAACCTTCTGTAATATGGTAGGTCGAGAGTAAACTTACCAAATAACTCTTGTAACTGCCAAAGATAATTGACATAAAACGCGTTTCCTTTAAAAATTGATCGAAATTCCAAATTTTGTTAAAAGAAAAGCAAAATCAATGACTTTTTCTATTGACAATGTTGAAGTTTATCTCCCATAGCAATATTTCCAGGACGCTTCCGTAAGGTGATTTTTTTTCTCCTTAATTCAACGTATCCAATTTCATTATTTACTTCGGTTTCCAAGTTTTTTTACATCACCCTTTCAGTTAGTGCATGTGAAAGTCCCAATCAACCTCTACATCATATTATTGTTTACCTTCTCATTATCCATACAGTTGTGAAAAAGTATCAGCTATCGAAAAATCCATAGAGTATAATTCATATATTCTGTGCAGGTAGGAAACCAAGCATATTATTCTATTCAGTGGCCCAAAATTCTGTAAACACGATACCGAAAATGGGTTTCTCACAGTGGCGTAACAACAACAAAAATGAAAAAATAAAAAAAATAAAATAAAAAATAAAAATCAATTTCTCCCTACGAGAAGCTTATTTCCAACGGTTACAATTTCGTTTTTACCTTTTTCTTGTATTCCATATAATATATAATTTCCTGAATAGGATTAAAAATATTATTTTAAACCATATATTTTAATTGGATAGAGTACTTTCTTGTTTAAACTGAGAGCAAAATCTAATCATGAAATATAAAAAAAAATGGATATAGTAGATTTTAGACACAAGTTTCTCATTTATTGTTTCTTTATATGAAGCGCAACCATAAACAAGTTGTGCAGTTATCGTTTTTATTTCAAAACGCTGTTATTAAAAGAACGTTGGGAGTCACTGCATTACATGCTGCAGTGAAATATATCCCAACGATCCTAGCAAAAAATTCATTAAGTAATTGACAAAATAAAATTCATAATGAAACGGATGCACTCATATATGTAAACGGGTATGCTCAAAACTTTCATCCACGCATTTTAAAGCAACGAAATATTAGAATGTAAATATTGCGGGAAACATAATTGTTACTTTGACTTGCGTTGCCCCTGTTTAGTAACAGTCTCTTGTCGAGAATATTTATTCTTCAGCGAAAAGGTTTTTAATTACGTATTTTCCTCATTTTGTTGATCTTTTACCCCATCTGTTGTTAAGAATTTATCCAAGCAAAGTTACCTTCAATTAAACTTCAAAATGTTAAGCTTTGAAAAGCTAAAATTTTAGCACTGTAAGAACATATCCCTCGAGGTTCGAGCTCCACAACTGCTGGAGTACTTAACTCACTCTGC
>JAGDQP010018178.1:0-10075 GCA_022664845.1 Lepisma saccharinum
CTGTTGCGGCTGCAGCCTATATTAGGCACATGAATATTGATAAACACAGGCAGTAAGATGTTCGTTAATGAGAGTAAAAGTAACGTTAGGATATATTTTTTATATATAAATCAGAAAAGAGAGTTTTTATATAACATTAAACTAAATTAGATTTTTTTCCAGGAAACCACACAGTAGACATTGCAACTCTTCCAAATATCACCCCATTCCAAATATGATGTTGCTAAAATTCTCATATCTCACCTTGACTACATAAAATCTTTCAGGCATGTGCTGTTTTCTAAAACAGCATGTTTACATTCGCGTCGGCACCTATTGTAGAAGCTGAATAAAGAGGGGATTTGTGTAGTCCCCTCCCTTTTTTACCCTCGGACTAAAAGCGAAGACAGGGGCGGGGCGCGGCTGGCTTACTCTCATCAAACCTTTGACAGGTGGACTGGAATAGCTATGTAAAAATACTATTTTTTTATTGGTGTATCAGATATGATTGCAATTAAAATTATCAGAATCGTTTGTTCACAAGGAATAAAACAAAAAAAAGTTGGTCTTTCTAGGGTAAGTGGTTGCAAAGTTAGACATATTGTAATTTGTAGAAAAAATAATAATTTTATTTATTTTTTTAATAATTTATTTCTGAAAAACTAGGAAACAAATGTACGTTCTAAGTATTTCATCCCGTGCATAAACTTCTTATAATACTCTAAAACTTTTCTTTTTTATTAAAGATATCCAGTTCCTTAGAAAATGAAGATATTCGGTATCAATTTTCTGTCCATAAGCACCAATAGTAAACTTTCTAGCTCTGGCAGAAGTAGAAGACCGTCTTAAGAGCAGTTCTCGCTCCCATCCCCAAGTTTTTAACATTTTTCTAAATATTTCAAAATCTAAGACCACTATCAAAATTTTTTTTTGAACATAGGGTACAAGTACTTACAAATTACTATGAAATCCAATGGTCAGCGATCTCAAGATCTTCTCGGTAGATGAGTGAGTGGTACGTATTCAAAGATGATGTCATTATTTGAAGTCTCATTACTAATCTATGGAGAAGATCTCGAGATCGTTGCCCATTGGGTTTCATAGTAATTTGTAACTACTAGTGCACTATGTTCTCAAATTCTTGATAATCCTCTGAGATTTTGAAATATTTTTTTAAAATGTTAAAAATGTGGGGGTATGAGCGAGAAGACCTCTTAATGGACAAATTACTTCTTACTGTGGAATTATTTGTTAATATTTCTTTCAGCCCTACAAGCCGCAGCCACCGAATTGAGCATTTCAGTTGCTTGTGTGCGCGGAGAGGTTTAAACACATGTGTTCTGTTTCTGCAAGTGATAGTTGAGTAATTCAAGACAGTAACTTTAAACTCTCCTCCATATCTAGCTTCCATGGTAATACCTTTGCACCTCAATCATAGCATAAACACTCGTTCACATAATAGCCTAATGTTACCCTAAGGATACCAAAACACAGATCTGAAAGCTATTCGAAATCATTTTGCAGTGTACAGCATCCAACTGTAGAACAATCTTCCTCCGGCAATTCGCACAGTCAACTCAGTCAATAGCTTTAGAAATAAACTTTATAGTCATTTTCTTACACTTGCCCATAGCAGTACAAAACAATGTTAATTTTATTGGAAGGTTTCTCTTCTACAAATAAATATGATATGTAGTCAATCAATCTGCCTGTACTCTTGTTTCAATTTTACTTTCGTGAGCGCAGCACATTAAAAATATACATGTA
The DNA here is from genome assembly GCA_022664845.1 of Lepisma saccharinum. Lineage (NCBI taxonomy): Eukaryota > Metazoa > Arthropoda > Insecta > Zygentoma > Lepismatidae > Lepisma > Lepisma saccharinum. The sequence goes on from JAGDQP010018178.1 coordinate 1,747, forward strand.
TGTGTATTTGAGAGTTTGTGTGTGTGTGTGTGTGTGTGTTGGGTGGTGGGGTTCTATGTAGGGTGAGGGAGGTGTACTTATTTTGTTCATGTCGGGGAAAGGGTAGAGGGATGGGCTAGAATGGGATAAAATTAATATTTTACATTTATTTTTTTCTTTGTAATGTTTTTGTTGCTGTTTTTGTCTTTTTTTATCTATATGTGCGAGTATGTATCATGGTTGGGTGGAAGACAAGGCTATCAGCCTTAACTTTGCTATGTTAAATAAAAGTCTAAATAAATAAATAGTGTAATCACCTCCGAAATAGATCATATTTCATTTTTTTTAATCACTGTGATTATAAAATCCTTGTGCCTGCGCTGTCATATAGAAGTGTGTGTTTTATTTTCGCAATTAAAAGATCGCAAAAAAAAAAAAAAAATTCTTTTGGGGGGGAAGGTAGTCCGGGCGGTAACGGGGCGGGCTTCGGATTGTTAATGGGTTGGCCAATGGTAATGGTAATGGGTGGGTAGTGTTCGAACTCCATGACTGACCATCCTGACAGGTTTTCCAGGGTCTCTCTCGCTTTCACCAGGCGAATGCTGGGGATTATGCAGGCCTGCCAACATCTGTCAGAATTGTCTGTCGCGGCGTTCGAACTCAAGTGCGAACTCAAAACTCGATTTTGTCTGGGCCTTTTTATTAACTACCGATTTCGGCCCGTCTCGATTATACTAGGTTGTGGGTAAATCCGTAACATTCATGTCTCAGGCGGGAGTAGAAACCGACAAAAAGATCGATCACGACCATCGAGGTTTGCTTTATCACAACTTACAAGCAAACATACTGATGGGGCGGAATTGAACTGTATATTTTTTATTCCGTTAAGATTAGAATGTCAAAATATGGGGGCATGCAAATTTTGGCCGCTCGAGAGCAATTACTTTGGGAGATATGGATGATATAGATGTCATATTCTGTCTGTGGAAAGCGATCAAAAAGTGTGGAAATATCCTTACATTGTTAAATTGGTGAAAGAAATGGAAGGTAAATACACAGTAATGGGTACCGGGTGTAAGGCATTACATATTGGAGGGTATGTTCTTCATGGCCGCCATCTTGAAGTCAGCCATATTGAATCTCGATTGATTTTCATAAATGGGAATGGGGTCGTGTAATTAATATGTCATTCTGGACCAGAATTTCACGAGAAGTACATTTGTGAAGTCAGTTTTGCCGTAAATGTATTATCGTGAGAGAGAGAGAGAGAGTATGTGGCACTAGTATGGGGTAACGATATAATAGCCTGGAAACACCCACTTTGTTTTGAAATAACGAAGGAAATGAAACCCAAATACATACACACTTTTTCTGGCTAAAGTTCCCTGTCGATATGGATTTGATTTATTTTGTCTTTCATTTCTTCCGTTACTTCAAAACAAATTGATGTGTTCAGTCAGGCTAGTGCATCATTACTCGTATAAAAATGGCATATACTCTTCTCTCTCACAATAATACATTTACGGAAAAAACTGACTTCATAAACGTATTTCTCGTGAAATTCTTGCGTATTACACTTCCTTCCTTCCTATTTAAGAAAATTAATCGAGATTCAATATGTCGGACTTCAAGATGATGATGGCCATGAAGAACATACACTCCAACAGGTAAGTGTGCTTTCCATTTCTTTCAGCAATTGTAGAACATAAAGACATTTCCACATTTTTTTTATCACTTTCCATAGACAGACTTTGATTCTTATATCATCGATATCTCCCAAAGTAATAATTGCTCTCGAGTGGCCAAAATTTGCATGCGCACATATTTTGACATTCCAATCATGACAGAAGACAAATATATATATAATTCTTTTCTGTCCCATCAGTATGTGTGCTTGTTAGACACCAGATGATTCACTCATGGCTATTACCGAGCATTTGTGTGCACGGGTACAAGAGGCGGCGTAACTTCTATGGGTCGTCAAAATTGTAAAAGATTTATAAATTCGAATTTTGTACGTTTTTCATTATTATTGTTTGGACAATTTACTTTAAATTAGGGCGATTTCAAACCAAATTAGTAAGACAAAAGAATCGAATAATATGTGGTTTGAGCGAGCTTTATTTTCTACTCTGTCACTGAATATAGTCGACTACATATTCGACTTTCTGGAGAATTTTGTTTTCTTCCTTCGGGATGGTTCTGTGTTTAAAACTCAATCCAAAATCAAACATATAAATAATAAAAGTACCAGTCTCCCTTGGTTCAGTACTTATGGTCGCTGGCGTCACATAAGAATTTGGGGCCGGCCGGGTGGTCGAGCGGTCTGCGGCGGTAGGCTATCGACTCAACGGTCCCGGTTCGAGTCCCGGCAGGGGCATGGGTGTGGATTTTAACACTTAACAGCTAAGGGCAAATCGTGACGGGCCGAAGTCCAATGTTACTAAACTGGCCCATATAAAAATAAAGTTTTTTTTTTTTTTTTATAAGAATTTGGGTTGGGAGATTGCACAGGTTTGAGTCCATCTTGCGCAGGACATCGTGACAAGTAACGTTTTCCTCATCCCGATCAGGCGAATGCCGGGACGGTACGGTATAGGCCCTGATCCTTACCGATTCTTGCTTCTGGGAAAGTGCTAATCAGAGAAGGACCTCCCTCCGACATATTGTGACAGGTTTTTGGCTACAGATGTCTTTCCAATCCATTAAATAAAGTACATGAAAGTGACAAAAAATCAAGGTTTTGCGCAGTGGCATTTCATTTATTCTGAGATTATTGCTTACCTTTGTTATTTATTATCACGTGACCTAGCTCTATACAGGAATTCACGGCCATGTGGATGTTTGATACATCTGTGTAAGAAAGGCCCTAAGATAAAGGCACTCGTGACAAAACCAATAGAACAGCTATAGACATAGTGCTTTTACGAGCTGCTGAGATCTTTCAAACACGGCTGTCCTTGTCCACCTTATCCAGTTTGGACCGTTATCTTTGTTTGCTTCCGGTGTAGGTATCGATGGCATATACTTGCGTTAAATTGTCTGCTTTACGTTTTTACTGTTCTATTTTGAGTGTTGTCAACGACTGGAACAACTTTCCTGGCAGTTTTATATATGGTGTTTCATATCATCTGAAAGCTACAGGCCGTCATTGTTTATTTCAGAGTTGACCGAAGGGTATTGGTAATGAAAGCAAAACTTATACATGGAACATAGTACCATGCCCGGAGAATTTTAAAAAATATCCCCGGAGGGTTACATCTTCAAAGAGAGAGAACGTAAAGTTTATTATGTCTGTGGAAGAAATTGTGGGAATGCCCGCCACTCTTATCTTTTCAAAATACCATACCTTAATTCGCCTGGTGCTACTGAACGAATCCGCTAGAGAACCTTAGTCAAGATGGCCTCTGGGTTGAAGCCGAGTATTTTCAATTACGGTACGAGCACTCTTTCGCTGAGCCTTCTAACCTCAGCGCAGCATGGCGAATGCCGGAATAGATATAGATCGGGGACCAGATACATCTCCCTCTTGTTTTCTCTCCTATGGATGCCTTCAGTAACTATTATTTATTTATTTATTTGGTCCATAATCCATATATATTCAACTTCGGTGATGAATCAAGTCTGTAACGTCGCGGCCTTCGGATTGGTACTGGGGAGGCGCGTAGGTTCTTGTTTCACTGCCGGTAAGGCTTTCCATAGTTTTTCGAAATCAAAAAAACACCGTTTTTCAGGAGACGATTTTCTTCTTCCCTGTCGGGCATAAGATATCACCTATTCTAAAAGTACCAAGAAGCGATTATTCAACTCACGTTTAGAATTGACTTATACGAAGTTAACCGAAGGTGGGAGATGGGGTATCACATACAGATCTCAAATTTTAACTTACCTCACTTTGGCTAATTTCTTATTTTCCCGAGCATGCTAGAATTGACAGCAGGCAAGTAGCTTTTAAACTACGCCATCTATATTCCACAATGTTGTTCCATTATTTTGGTATGAATTATTTTTCAAAATGACAAGTAGTGTATATTATGGAATACTTGGGGTTCCTAAAATGCAATAGTAGATTATAGGAGCCTAATAATCTGTTATTCGGGAGAAGAAAATGGGATTCTTAAAGATAATATTTAGAGCAGTTTTTGCAAAAGAGGAAAATTCTTCTAAATTGTGTACTAATTTCCTTTTTCTTACTACTAATAAATATTTCATTGAAGTACTGTTTGATAAATTCGCTTTTTTCCACTTTTTTCTGTGAACGTGGTTCTGTCGCTAAATAACCGTATTCCATATTTGGCGACTTTCCCCAACTTTTCCTAGAAGAGTGATCTTCGAGTGACGTGAAATCTGTCGGACATGTGATGTGTTTAGACCGTAACTGCCTGATTATCTCTCAAATAAATGAAACTCTTAAAATAATCACTCTATATAGTGAAACGATATGCCTTTAAGTTAGAAGCTACTTTCACATTCTTTTCTTTAGTTCACAATGGTTCGTGGTATCCTCAAATCTTGCAACGTTAATTTAACTCATTCCCCGACGTCATAGAATGATGAAATTTTGCACAGTGATGTAATTTGGCTGACAATACAATATTCCATTGTTACTTTCATATATTTATGTGTTTTAAAAGCATATTTTAATATTTCTTTTTAATACGGGCGTCGTTATCCTAAAATAAATACTAGCCTGCAACGATATTGGGTTTGACTGATTGCAGAACACTTTAGGTTTTGGTTCAAAAAGCATCGGCTTAAGAAAATATATCCGAACATCGAAATGACTCAAATATAATAAATCTTTTTAAAGATATACAATTCGTACTAAAAAGTAAAAATAATTTTATTTTGCATAGCTAAAAAGGAAAGCATGGGACGCGCTCTCATATACAGTAACTTTATATATTCTTGAATTGTCGCGCCTCATGCTTTTCTATTTAGCCATGCATAAACAAAATTATTTTTACTTTTTAGTACGAATTGTTTAAGAAAAGTATGTCTTTAAAGTTCTTTTTTATTATATTTTTTAAGTTGTTCAGTGGCGTCGATTTCTATAGTAGGGAGATTTGTAAACGCATGGTCTCGATATCAGCTGTTTTCAGGAGACGTATTTTATCTAATCTTGAAAGGTGATTAAAAATTGTTTACGAGAATTGAGTGTTCACTTCAAAACATAAGATGGGCGCGGTGGCTCAATGGTAGAGCGCTCAAGACTAATGTGTGGGGTCCCTGGTTCGATCCCGGCTCGTGTCATGTGGGTTTTGTGATGGACAAACCCCGTGTGCTGGGTTTTCTCAGGATTCTTCTCTTCCTCCCTTCCACCAATACTCTCATCATCATCCATGCGGCTTGAGCCAAAAATTGCCTGAAGGCCTTGTTTTGAATGTTAAAAGCGCCGAGAATGTTATTTTAAGTGCTAATAGGAGTAAATCATCGTCGTTCTGGCATGTCACTAACTCCAAATTTTGCTGGTTTAACGGTGTAGATCACCCCGCCATTTTGGAATGCACTTTCCATTGTTTTAGATGGGAATAATTTTACTCGTTTTATATCTCTCAGAAGCGGAATATTTCTGCTTTCACGTAATTTCCCTTCGTGTTTTTTTTTACGCCAAAATGTAAAGTTTCTTCATATATGTGGGTATAATGCATTATTGATAATTAACTATATAAAACACAGTGACAAGGGGAAGTTATATTGTATGTGCAGATAATAATGCATTTTTTTTAAAAAAAAATAACGAGTCAAAATAAGTGTGACGAAAAACTAGTCGAAAACAGAAGTTAAAAATTACACTTCTGACAAGTAAGAGACAAGAGACAAGTAAAACAATTCTCATATAAATCTATGGGAAACGTATGAAGATGGCGGGGGTGATCTACACCGTTAAGTTGGACACGAAACATTGAAAAAAAGATGGTTTATAGACAACCAGTACTAACGGATTGCTATCCGTTTCCATGGACCTTCCATGGCTTAGTTCTGCCTGCCTGCATCCTTTCGTCAGTAATTGGTTTCTATAACTCAACACAACGAAATTTGGAGTTAGTGACTTCTGCGAGAACAATCAACGAAATAATTGCCTATTACTTGCTACTTATATAAAAAGAACTTTCATTCTAGTTCCGTCCAGTCTACCCTGGAAGGAAACTGAACTTCCAGTTTGTTTCACCTTCAGCAGTTACTTGTGCCAATATTTTTCTCACACAGTAACCAATCGAAGAGCCGAGAGGAGGGGGGAGGTAATTTTTGGTCCGTGCTTAGGGCTTTAGTTAATTCTAATCTATTTTGAGTACTTCTTGCTAAGTACCAACTAGTAAGACTAGTTTTAAGATATATTGAGATCAGTTTTGCTTGAAAAAAAATTAGCGTTAGTTTAAAAATGTGTTGTGATGTACGAGGAGAGGTCAAAAATTAACTATTAAGCTCAGGGATATTAGCAGTGAATGGATAAAGTTTTTCGACGTCTGGAAGCAATGTACAGCTATTTATGAATATCATCCATTTCTGTATGTATTTTATTTATTTGTTTAAAGTGCATATCCTAGATACAGCATGTGGTAGCCATTTTACACTAGAAAGTAACAGATAAATGGCAATAAAATAATAATAATTATAACAGAAGAACTGCAATTGAACATAGACAAATATAATAGATTCAAGAAAATACAATAGATGTGACATTAAGATAACGTTTCACAACGTTTCATAAAGATAGTTTTGGAAGGTAAAAGTCAGTGAGTGTTAAAGTGCGGAAAGTCTGATTAGAAATGATTTCAAAAGTCAGTGAGCGTTAAAGTGCGGAAAGTCTGATTAGAAATGATTTCTTTTCTGAAGATAACCTTGGAGTTCTGATGTAAAAGTATTCATCGCTCCTGCTATTAGCTCTCGGAACACGCAATTGAAACAATGGGAAATCATCATTCATTATGTTATAAAGAAGATCGGAAAGTTTACGGCTAATAGGGAGGTCATTTAGTTGAAGGTTAGAAAGAATATCAGTTTTGGATAGATGTGATAAGGATGGGCATAATAGTACTCTGTGGTAATAATACGTACAGTCGGGATTATCGAAAGTGGCCGCTGGAAATGTTTCCACAACGAAAGTGTTGAAGAATTTGACTAAGCTGAAGCAAGTTGGAAAGGATTGTTAACGAGAGAAATGTTCATTTTTAAATCTGCTGCCATACCGTGCAACTTTTTTAGACTTGGATAACTTTGAATCTGCTGTTTTCTGTGAACCTGTTGAGTGTACATTACCAAGCTTAATACAGGGTTACTATAAATGATCCATCGGATTTCAAGATACTGCGTTTTCAAAAGTAATACACATACAGTCTTGATTGATTCCTGGAAAGAAGCTGAAAATCACCAAGGTGACGAACGAGGTGGCTCCAGGTGGCAGGACGATGAACGTGCGCATAGTAGAATTGGCCGTGTTGGTGAGGATGACAGCTCTGTTCGCATGGTCCCTCCCCCCAGGTCTCCTGATCTAACGCTGTGTGACTTCTTTCCCACCACAGCTAACAACACTGGTAGAGCTTAGGGATCACATCAGTGGTATTGTGATAAACATGGACAGTGCGATGCTACAAAAGCTACGGACAGAACTTGACTACCGCTTGGACATGTGTCGTTTGCCCAAGGGAGTACGCACGGGACGTTTGAAGTATGTGAGGAAAACTTGGTGAGTTTGTTTCTTTTCATGTGTCACTCATTATTGTATGTGTAATACTTCTAAAAATGCAGTATTTTGAAATCCGATGAATCATTTATAGTAGCCCTGTATAATATTATCAAAGGCGAATTTCTCCAAAGGTTAGACGGTGCGCACACCAAAGACAAAACAGTCGTAAGACTTTCTGGCTCCTGTCTGTGGCAATGTATTTTAAATTGCAAAACAGTGCACACACCAACGACAACGACAGTTGAACGACAAAAGTGTCATCGAGCCTTCCCAACAGCCCGCAGACAAAACTGTAGAATAGCATTGACGTAACGCAGACCAACGACAAAACAGTTGTACGACAGCTACCATCCTTCATTCGTGACCACAGAGTTAACATCTTTTTCTGTGTATTGTAGGCCTAATGTGCGAATTAATGGATGAAAATATTGAAACATTAATCGAAAAGGTCGAAAAGCGTCTGGCTCTTTTCAACAAAAGTTTAAAATAATATTATTATTTAAACACAAATATTATTATTTTCTTGTAATATCTGTGTTGCAACTGAAACTACATTCATTAGAAGGGAGAATAATTTTATTTACTAGGCTTTTAGGATCTGTACTTCAAGATGACAAATAATGAATTTCCACGTAAATGTGAAAAGCATGGGCGAATTTAGAA
>JAGDQP010018178.1:10175-23029 GCA_022664845.1 Lepisma saccharinum
TGATACAAAATGTGCATAATTCAGGCACAGTGTATATATTTTAGAAATTTTTAATTGTTGCGTTTAGGTATCTTTGGGTAAGGTCGGAATAGGGTAGGGCAGGGAATAACACAGGTAGCGACCAGGGCCTTTGTCACGGTGCCATACCGAGGAAACTGAGGAACCCACAAGCAGGCTTAAGTCCTGACGCCAACCATCCTGAAGGATTGCCAAGCGCGTCCTTCAGACTTTTGACAGGCTTACGAACTCGCAAGTTCATCGCCGCTATAACAAACTTTCGCCATGGGATTCTACCCTTGGCAGGAGCAAGCCACTTTTTCATCACAAACAGGGAACTGTCGGTATACCTGACGAAGTACGACTGTCTCAAGTTGAAGATCATCTTCCAGAAAAAGGAAACACTTGTAGAAGATGCAGTATTCGGAAGACCTTGTTGTTTATTAGTTTTCAAGAACAAAACATATTTCCACTATTGTTGTAAACTTTTATTCATATATGAGAAGAATTGCTAAGTCGAAATACAAATATTATTTCTTGAATTCTTTTATTATTATTATACAATGCAATTGTTATAACCCATAATTGAACAAATCTGCAATTTTGTGTAAAAAAGAGATTAGAAATTAAAAGTTGTACCTTCACTCTATGGATTTACTTGAATGAAATGTTCCTTGGAGAAATTAATTCCAATTGTGGACATTGCCGGAAGAAGGGCACATAGCGCAAAAACGCATTTTTGGTAAACAGCTGGTAAAGATTAAGGTTGAATAATACCAAGTAGTTTTTGAAAGAATATTTATGTCGTTGACACCAGTATAAAGCGCATAGAATCAGATTTGAAAACGATTAACTAACCTCATAGAATTCAAAGTTTTCGCGAAAAAATAGTGAAAATTGTGTATGTATGTAATGTGCCCTTTTTCCGGCAATCAAAGATTTCATGGTGCCACAGACTAAACGGCTGGAGCTAGGAAAACGAAAAACTAAACGACTGACGGTACATCATCACCAGTAAGTTACGAAAATATTACAAAATGTCTCCAAAGACGCCATCTTGGATCCAAAATGGCGGGCTCCAAAAATTTATTTTCAACACCGTTTCAGCTAGAGATACGAAATTTGGCATAAAAGTGTATTATCAAGAGTAGTTTAGGAAAATATTGCAACATTTTGAAAAGTCACCACCTTGAATTCAAAATGGCCGCCAGAAAACATTTTCAACCCCGTTTGAGCTAAAGATAGGAAATTTCACATAAAGGTGTATTATGAAGAGTAGTTTAGGAAAATATTGCAACATTTTGAAAAGTCACCATCTTTGGTTCAAAGTGGCCGCCCAGAAACATTTTAAACACCGTTCTAGCTGTGGCACTAATTTCTACCATTCACTTTGAATCGAAAAGAATATATTTTTTCCGGTGACGGGCTAATTCACTTATCTGTGTGGTCTGGCTAGACCAATCTTTCTGTCGCACTGTGTAAATGATTGGCCTCGGACAGAAAGCGTGCGAATAAGTCCTACATAAAACACATTGCTGAACCATGAACAAAACTTGATCGTTGTCGAGTTGAGGTTTTGTCTGCCAGCTGGGTCCGAAAGCAAGACGACAGTTTTCATGCATTTGCGGAAACTTTTCTACATATTTATTTGTACCAAGCTAACGAATAAAGGTATTGACTTGAAATTTGCATGACATGTATAAAACATGGCGGATCGTTTAAAGCGATTGCCGGAAAAAGGACACATAGGCTTATGTGCCCGTCTTCCGGCAATGTCCTCAATTGTGCCCATTGGGATTTATAATTCCCACGTGCAATGTGACGTCATCACCTAGACAAAATTCAGGTAACCACAAAATGGTTGGATACCAAAATGATTTACAAGAATGCTATTCCTAAAATACTTCTGTTCAAATTTTCCCGCCAACAGATCTGTCCCCAGTGTGCGAGGGTATCACGACTTCGCTTTCCGCTTCTCTTTTGTTCTTCCATAAGAATAGCATTGCAGGAACGAAGGTTTATTTACAATTTTCCGTTAAATATTTTTTATTGTATTGAAGTTTGATTATAACGTTCGAATCGTGAAGAAAAACATTTGAGGAATCCTTCGCAGCCAAAAATGGCTTCTGGACACTCAACTTGGACTCGAAAATCTCTTTAATTGAGAAGAAGACGTTCTCTGGTTGTAATGTAGCTTTGATGGAATTTTGAATCTAGAATACGAGGGCAATGGCGGTCACCCAGAAACAACGTTAACTGTGATTACGAAATCTCGTTTTTTCTCCATACAAAATTGTGTATTACCGGTATTGTTCTCTATTCCTCCTTTTTAGTATATAGAAAAAGGGTTATACATAGTGACATGCGCTCAATGATTACCTAGCATTCTAGCAGTAGGGGCTATGATAATGCAATATTACCCGGTAATTCATATACCGGAATTAATTTCAACACCTTTATATGAGCAGGGGCAGTAGCGAACAGGTTATTTCCAAGGATTTTATTTAGGGGATGCAAGTAGAGTTGGAAATATTTCTATCAATTTTAAACCGTATTTTTTTTTTAATTGGGAGGTGTGCTTGAGAATTTGGGGGTGACACTCTCCTTTTTCAAGGGGGGTATAGCAGAATCCTGATAGCGAAGTTTCAATTTTGATGTACTTATATCCCGTGCACTTACATTATAAAACACTATTAAATGAGAAAATGAGAGATCGGCCTCTGGAATCGATTCCAGGATCTCGTGAATGCTAAGCCAATGCTCTACCACTGAGCCACGGCCGCTTGGTCGCAGCCTTAGAATTCGATTATCAATAAATTAAATGGTTTAATACGACAGGCTTAGAAATCCCCTTTATGCTGAATTCGCTAATCATAAACATAACTTAAAGTAGATGTATTGGGTACTACTTTGAGTGTGATTTGCTAAGCCGACACAGCTTACGCCATTACTTGTCGAGATACGACGTTGTTAGTAAAGATGGCGCCAGTAACTTCGAGCACCTTTAGCTCCGAAACTAAGCAGGTTCCGGAATTTCTTCAAAGGAATTTTTTTCATGGTTTCAAGTAAATAATCACCTTTCAAAATTTGCACCCTTATTTCAGGGATACACTGTATATTTCCGGCAGTATTGCCAAGTCAAAGTAAAATAGCTAATATATTTTTCTGGCATAAAAGCAATGGAAAACAAAATGAAGTTAATATTTTTTTTAAAAAAATCTATTGCATAAGTATTCTTGTTTCTTTCGTTTGAAATCCAGGTTTGAGTTGAGAATATCACTTATGATTATTACGTCCCTTCAACGTTTGGGATGCGTCACCTCGAAGAAGTAGGTCGTTCCGCGTTCTAGGAAGAAAGAAGTAGGGAAACAGAAATTCTAAATTGAGAAAAGTGGGGGACCGGCGTCCCCTGTGTTCCCCCAATCGACCACTGATGCACCCAAGTTAAAGTGGTAGACTATCCTATGTGAAATATGGGACATGGAATGACAAGTGTCATTCCGAGAATTTGGACTGTCCAGTCCATATCAAAAGGAGTAATCTTACGAACGTTTTCCCTCTGCTATGTTGATGCAATTATTTAATACTAGAAATGTTGGATATGAATTAAAAGAACGTTTGGAACGTACGTATATTTTAAAAGAAACGTTTATCTGAAATGCTGTTGGTCCATTCTCCAAAGTTGTCGTAAATGGAACTTTAAAGATTTAAAAAAGAAAGTATTGCTGTGGCTCACTGGTAGGGTCCTCATCTTTGCTACGTGGGGTCGTCGATTCGATGTGGGCTTTGTGTTGGACAAACACTATGTGCGTGGGTTTCCTCGGTGTTCTCTGTTTCCTTCTACTCCCTTCATTCCACCAATTCACCCATCATCATCCATACGGCCTGAGCTAAACTTGCCTAAAGACCTTAAAATAAAATTTAAAAAAGTTTTTTTTTTTTTTTTTTTTTAAATGAAAGTACAGGTGTGCTCGCAGATTATGCCTTATGAGATGGCAGTACAAACCAAGGAGTTGAAGTCGAATATTGAAATTTCGGCCGCCCGAATTGACCACGGGGTGGCAAAGAACTTAGCACACTCGCCTTCTGTGCCCATCATCATGGATTCAGTTCGCGCGGGGTTCATTGAACGGAGTGGTTCGGAGTCTACTTTACCAAAAGCGGTAGGACAATAGAAGCACACTAGCTCGTGTAGGGCATTAGTAACGATTTAATCAATCGGCCACCAGGACTATGATGCTCAAGGGCAGGATAGTGACGTAACGATTTGTCTCGCTTCCCTTTCTGTCATCGTGCAAACTACAAAAATATTAAAACATTCACTACATTTTTAAAAAGGAATACGATTTATGTTATTGTTATCAAGAGTGATTACGTTTTATAATTTTTTGTACACAATATCAAGTATCGTCTTTTTTCGGTGAATTGAATTAATTTAAAGGCCTTTAGGCATCTGAGACTCAGGCCAGAATAGGGTGGGGGAGAGGATTGTGGAAGATAGTAGGTAGCGTCCCGGCATTTGCCTGGTGTGACTGAGGAAAAACCTGTCAGGATGGTTGGCCGCTGGGATCAATCCCAGGATCTCCCGCTTGCTAAGGCAACGCCATACCACTGAGCCACGCCCGCTGGGTTCTTTTTTTGTCGTGTTCACCGATGATGGAAGCACCGTGTGAGAAAAAGAATCCAAACATTTCCTCACTCTTGCCAAAGGCAGAGCGCGCGTGAATTTACTTACTTTTATATCAAACTCGGGTAAACAATTACCGAGCGGCCGTAGCTCAGTTGGTAGAGCGTTGCCTTAGTAATCGGAAGGTGCTGGGAATGATCCCAGCGACCGCCTATCCTGACCTAATTTCTCCAGGGTTTTTCCTCAGTCACACCAGGCGTATGCAGGGATGATACCTACAAGCTAGGCCCTGGCCGACTACCTTCCAACATCCTCTCCCGCACCATATTCCGCCGTGAGATGCCTAAAGGCTATAAATGACTTCAAAATTCAGGTAATCAGTTGTTTCTAATAGTTCAGGATTTGAAGTGTTATCTCACGGGGAATGACAGTGCTTGCCTCGAGCGCAGTTATTACTGTTCTTACTACCACTTGAAATTTAACTGCTTGGATTTATAGAGCTGTTAGTCAATAGTATACAGACGTATAGTAACCATAAATCACAACAAACGACATAAAAAGATAAAATTATTGAAGACAAAAATCACCTTGTGCTTGGTGGAGGTGAGTTTAAAAACACGATGTGCGAGAACTGTTTGTTTTGCTTTTTAATTTTATTATGTGAGCATTTGCTTGGCGAGGCATAGTTGGTTTGTTTAATTTTTTAATGTTTTTATGTAGTCTTTTGTTTAATTTTCTAATATGTTTTTATGTAGTCTTTTTGTTCGTTAATTTGCCTTTTTATTTTTGTAATGTTGCTTTTTTATGTTTTTGTTTACTTATTTATAGCTTTTTCTTGTGTTGCAACCTTTAGTTGTTTTTGTTTCTGTTCACTGTAGGCGTGACAAAACATGCCTTCTGGTGTCGGCGCCTCTTATAGGTCCCTGCCTGATGACGTATACAAGAGTACTACAGTTGCAGAAAACAAATTTAGCGTTATAGAGTCCGTAAAACGGGCCTTCAATTTTAATGGGCCACCAGGCAGACGACCTGAAAATGTCGCATTACACAGTGAAGAGAGCCTGGAAGTATCTACCGGAATTGGTGCAAGGTAATTCATTGCTTTAGCTACATATTAACCATTCTATCTGGAACTCTTTCATCTTACGTGCTTATTTGCGACTAGTGTTAGTAATAGTGTGTACATACAAGTGTAAGTCAGTGGCAATTTTCTTGTACACTACCGTATAGTTTTCTTTATATTTATGGGACTGGTTAGGTCTGTCAAATTTTTGCATTAAAATCGCACAAACACTCATGCTTCAGCCGGGATTCGAACCTGGTTCTCTGTGAATTGAAGTATTATCTTACGAGACTCCCCAGTTGACAAACACACCGCTTGATTTCTTTGTATTTTGGTGGTGATGGGGAAGGGCCACTTTAATGACGAGTGGTATCAAATTGTTGTCTATGCACTGGCAGTCTACTTCCGACTCAGTGATGCATGATTCGGATTCCACGTTGATATTCGGTCCTGTCCGTAGAAGGTGCATACGCACTCGCTATTCAGAGTAACAGGTAGTATTTAAATATTTAAGTCAAAGTTACGAGTTAGTTTTGACTAGATTAACTGTGAATATTATAGTCAGTCTTAGGTTATTATTCTTTTTTCTAGTGTGTCAGGAGTTTCTTGATTTCTTTTGCATTCTGTAAGTTTTTATGACAGTGTACTGGGTTAGATTGGCGTCTACCAAAGAGGAGTCACTTATCGTGGGTACTTGCTTGACCGCTGTGATTGCCATATGTTAGCGTGGTGAAGAACTAATCGAAGAGTATAGAACATTAACAAAACTTTAGTTGGATGGTGTCGGTTTAGTGTAGGATCGCTGAGTGGGTGGCCGGGATTCGATTTCTGGCGAGGTGACAAATTCTCTGTAATGTCCACAAATTCTACTTTGTTTAAATCTCGTGGTAGAAAATGTGTGCTGATTAACCCGCGTGCTTTCATTCTCAAGTGTGTGAAGCTCTCGTGAACATTAGCCGAAAAATTGTATGGCTAGAACTAATATTCAATAGCCATAAACAGTAGGGCAAAATCTGATGACCCAATACAGCATACTGTAATGGCAAAGATTCTACAAATCTGCATTATACTGATCGAGTCGATTCAATTTAATTTAAGGTCAACTGTCCTAGATGCGATTTCCCAGTTTTTTTTAACGTTTCTACTTTAAGAACATCGTAGCATAATAGATCAGGATACTCCCATCCATTTTCTTCAAGTTGTTTTAGGTTAGTCCTTAGTGGTTTGTCCAGAATGTTAAAATCGGAAGAGTGTAAGATTGAAATACGAGAGGAGTTGCGTCTGACAAGAAATTTTATTTTTAGGGTGTGTATTGTAAGGCTGTAATGGAGTCACCGTAGATCAGGCGGTAGTGCGTCTGACAACGAATCAGGGTTCAAATCCTGGTCAGGACACTGGAGACTTTTCTCTTGTGTTCCCATGCCTGGCGCTCTGAGATGCATTCAGCCTCGTATCAAATTGGGTACCAGTGTGTCCATGGTATTCCTGGGCACCTTGGAGGTAAAGGCGGTCGAGCGTGGGACTGACCACCCCACCTCAGTTCGAGTCGTAAATCCAGAATGTGAAGAGAGACCTCCACATACCCCATGCGCCGTTCACGGCGCGTGGGCATCGCACAAGGGATAGTGTCAAGCTTTAAGGCTGTAATTAGGGTGCTGGAATGGTTTGGATAAATCATTCATCAAGACTTGAATAATATGTTTTATGCGGCTATAGTGCTCAGATTACAAATCCATTTTTTAAGTTAGTTTTTAAATAGTCAAACCCTTGATACCAAGAAGGCGAGCATTGAATGAATGTAACACATTTTTCATAATGTCGGAAAAGCTGGCCTGAGGGTCAGCATTGGTGAGAGAGACTGTATTTACCTGAGCAGTTGTTCAAACAACAAAACTCTTGTGATTATATTCGCAGATAATATGGGGAAAGTGAGGGGATTATTGGTAGAGATAAAACGGGAAAAGTGAGATCATCGCTATAACTTTTAACACGTAGGCCGATTTGTCTTTAAAACGATTGAAGTGAAAACAAGCGAGTAATGAACAACTTTCTATGCAATGCAAAGAGCTCAAGGACGTGTCCAGCTCCAAACGAAATCATATGTGGAAGAGAGAATTATGCCGTAACAAACAACTGACTCATTCTCGTTTAGTGATTACCAACCGGCGCGGATTGAGAGCTCCGGTTTTGTCAGAATCAGCGTTACTTACTCCGAATGAAGGCTGCAAAATAAATTTATTGTAGGCCCAAGATGTCCTCTTATAGGTTCGTGACCATTGTTGCTAAATAAAGTATTTTGTAATTAAAACTAATTCTTTTAAATACTCCTTTGAAAGTTGTGTTTATGGGAGAGGTTACCGAAATGCCGAAACGCGTTTGCAATGCTATTCCAATTTTCGTGTTGGTTTCGGATTCGGGAAGTCTGAGTTCAATCCTAGCAGCTGACCATCCTGACTGAAGTTTCTTCACTGTTTTTCTTGTCACACCAGGCAATGCCTTGATGGTACCTTCAACTTAAGCCCTGACCGACTTCTTTCCGCATCCTTTCCCCTCCCGTATCCTGATCTGAGCCTTAAATGCCTAAAGGCCGTAAATAAATTTAAATTCCAATTGGTGTAGTTTTACATATGGGAGTTTGTAAAGGCGCTGAATTTGATCCTGAATTCATCTATAATAGTTGCCCAAAATCCAAGGTGATGCCAGCCCAAAACCCCAAACTTTTTAAAATCCAATCCGATTTTCGTTACATTTCATATTTGTGGGGTTTGAAGGGCGCCGAAATCGACTTTGAAGTGAAAAATTTTGAATTCCGAAACTTAAGATGGTGCTTTAAATTCCAGAATCTGAGCTGCCACCATCCTAAACTGGTCTAGTTTTGAAAAGCTATCCAGTTTATGTGAAATTTCATGTATCCGAATTCCGAAAGTCATGGAATTCGATTCTTAAATTTATGACAAAAATTGAATTCAGAAATCAAGATGACTGGAACCCGAAACTTAATTTTGAAAAATCGCCCTATATTTTTTAAATTTCATATATACACGTAATAGTTTTATAAGGGCGCAAGAGGCAGCTTGGAACATTTTCATTCTGATCCTAGTGTTCTTGGTTCTTCAGATACCACCAAAATAAAAGAGAATTTTATCTGATCTGGTCTGTAATCAAAAGTGCGTTGTTCCAATTTCCATGACTCACTTTGGATAAATCTGATTGCTAATACCTGTGTACAAAGTTTCTGTTCCTTCAAGATTTGCGTTGCCTTTTATAGCAGGTCTTAGAGCAATATAAATTTTGTATATAGGTAGCAAAAATCAGAACAATTTAGTGCAACTTCATAAACAAAAGCAGGTGTACTTTAAAACTTGGTGGTGGTGGTCTTACTATCCTGTTGTTCATACAGAGCTGTAGCAATTTTTCTATTCATTCTTTGGCTACAAAACTTTTTTCAGTTATGCTGTTGTACCACGTTGGAAATTGTGGAACATTTACATTTTCATAGGTTTAGTGATACTGGTTACGGGGACAGAATATATCACCACCTAATGTAAGATCGAAGTAGGCGGAGCTTTGGGCAAATTCATATTATGGCTTCTGTAAAGGCGATATACAAGTAATGATGAGTGGTATCATATGTTGCCTGTGCACCCACATTCTGTCTCTGATTCAAACTAGGGATGGTTATTTTCCAATGCGAAAAAAATTGTTTCTTTACCCGAGATGATCGTTTTACTTTTCCCGACAAGATTGTTTTTCTTTTCCCGACAAGATTGTTTTTCTTTTCCCGACAAGATTGTTTTTTCTTTTCCCAAGATTGTTTTTTCTTTTCCCGACAAGATTGAGGACAATATTAGAAGAGATCTTCGAGAAGTAGATGTTCGAGGTGAATACTGGGCTATGTTACACAGAATAAAATTCAATGGCGAACGTTTGTTACAGCTGCGATAAACTTGCGAGTCCCGTAAGCTATAGAGCGAGTTATTTTCCCCCCATTCGAGTTAAACGACATGCCCAACATAAATACATTTCTCGGTGCTTTTCCAAAATTACAGACAACTACAAATACTGTCATTTCACTGCTGTAAAAATGTAGTGGAGTAGAAGATTGCCATTGACTTCTTATTAAACGTTAGTTAGCAATGCTTGTATGCGGCTAATTGGGTACTATTAATCTAGTGTTCTATGGTAGTGTTACTCTCATCTAAATAGGTATAACTTGTGGTCTGCAACATGTCTTAGCTATACCATTTGATTGCTTTAAATATGGAAATGTGCAGTGTGTGTGATTCCTATGTGACCTGGACTACGAAAAAGGTGGTTGACGTTCGAACACCTAAAATCAAATAATCTTGACACGCGTTTACTAATCTTGATCAATTTTAGATACTATTTGCAAAGCAATGACTAGATCTAGAGAAGTGGAATTAGTTTTCTTTGGAAAGGTCATACTTTTTTCTGCGTGATATCTTGATATATTAACGACCATTTCGTAGTCCACGGGCTTGTTGTACAATAAAATTATAAGTTAAAGTAGAATCAGGAAACCAGCAAGCTCAAGTTGCAGACGAGTTTCATTAGCGATTGTGGGTCCTTCCCCGTTGCTAGAATCTTGAATTAATGCTTCAGCCAGATGTTTAAAACTACTGTATATTTTTTTTCCATACGTAATGTATTTGTGGTCCTAAACAATAATTGTTAGTTATCATTAATAATAATAATAGTGATAGCTAAAATTTACGGCCATATACATTAACATGGCCTCGGGGGAAAACTTCTGGATATGAGTCCTGATAGTGAAACGAGAAAACAGTGTACGTGGTGGAAATTCCGCCGCGTTTCGGAGATACAGGATGGACCGCAGAGCTGAGGCGGCATGTTACCGTCCGACTTCAAACCTGCTCTAGTTTATTTCCCCAAGCTTTCGGCATCCTGTATCTCCGAAACGCGGTGAAATTTCCAGCCATTCACTAAGACTTTCAATTTTCTTGTTTCAATATCAGGACTTACCTCCCGCTGTTTTCCACCGAGGTCTTGTTATGTAGATATACAGTGGTTTGCAATACTTGGGCCCTCCCGCTGGTGCTGGGGTCGTAGGTTCGATCCCTGTTCATGCCATGTGAGCTCTGTGGTGGAAAAGCACCGTGTGCGTGGGTTTTCTCGGTGTTCTTCCGTTTCCTCTAACTTTTTTCATTACACCAATTCATCTAATCATCATCCATCCGGCCTGAGCCACAGTTAGCTAAAGGCCTTAAAAATGAAAGTTAAAGTTAAAAATTGGGCAGTCTTGGGACTGGTTCCAAGTTTAGTTCCTTACTATTGATAGGAACCTTGAAGTTCAAGTTAGAAAGCCTTGGTTTGAGAAAGGAACGTATTCAAGTTCCTAGAAAAAGGAAATTATTCACGCTCAAGCAAAGAATGAACATATGGTATTGTAGTTATTTTTTTAAAAAGGAATTTATCCACGTACCAGTCAAAGAAAGGTGTACGGTCATGAGGTAATTACTAAGGGTGGTGAATCACGTGTCATATGAAGCATTTTAGGTCCCTTGATAGCAAAGCTATTGCTAGAGGGACCTTCTATTCCCGCTCATGGTATCCGTCCGTCCGTGTCCAGAAATTAAATCTCAGGAACTACAAGGTGTAGAGAAATGCTTGAGGTGTCGTTGGAAAGGTCTTAGCTAGACTAGCTCAAGAGTCCCTGGAACAGTCTTGATTAGTTGAATGGTTGTGTTGCCAGCCCATTTTCTTAAAACCAGTTGTTCAAATTGCTTCCATTCAGTTATACCTAGCTGCGCCAAACTTAGCATAAACATTATTCGACAAAATACAAAAGCACCAAGCAACCCACATACAAGTGTTTCCAGCCTAGTTTCTATAAAATTGTCTATTTTCAAATTGCGTCCATTATTTAAGCCAAAGCAGTACCAAATTTGGCATTAACATTGTTTGAGAAAATAGGAAAATACTATGGATGTTCCCGCTACCCAGGAACCCCGTTGTCAGTGTTGCCAGCCCATGCCAAAATTCTATCTTATGAACCATAAGGTGTAGACACACGCATGGGCTGTCGTTTGAAAGGTCTAGGCTGGACTCACAGCCACCAGAACAGTCTTGATTGGTTCAGTGTTGGCTACCCATCTTTAAAAATTCAAATTGTTTCCATTCAAACAGCATTAACATTATTCAACACAAGAGAGAAGTACTGTGAGTTTTTCCGTAACTAAGAACTGCGGTTGTCGGTGTTGCCAGCTTATTTTGTAAAAAAAATAATGGCTGCGTGGGTAAAATGCTATCAAGGGACTGGAGCCTTCGCCATTGTTAGTAGAATCGCATCTCTCTCACTTTTTTACTACACTTTTTTACATTTCGCAAAGTAAAAATGATTTTTAGTTGCGCAAATTAAGTGTTTCCAGATCACAGAAAAACGAACGATTTTGGCTATATCAATTCCTCTTTAAAATGGAGCTTTTACTCGTTCTTCATCAAAAAGAACTTGAATTCGTTCACGTTTGATGTTTTACAAAAGGAACTGGTTCCAACGAAAAGTTCCTCAAAAAGAAATTCATTCCTTTCCAAGTACGCACAGCTCGAGATTCTAACAGCAACGAAAGAACTAGGTCCCAACAATCGTGTATGAAACTCGCCTGCAAATTCAGTTTGATGGGTCCACTAATACTATTTAACTTGTAAATTTTATCTGCAACAGGCCTCAGATCATATATAATGGTATTGAATTCCATTGCTTATTATCTTTTAACACGTTATGTACTGTGTAAATAATAATGTCCACTAGATGGGCCACTCGTGCCCAAGTAAGTATATAAACTAAAATGTCTTTAACGCTCTACTGGTGTTGAATAAAGTGAAACATGCTACTGGGTAGAGATGGGATGTGCCCACCGCTGTACTACATATTAACAATAAAGAAAACTTACAAGAAAAGTAAACTACCTTCAACAAATACACTAACAAAAAAAATGAATAAATAATAAACAATTTTAATGCTCCTATTCGTGTTACCCCACCCTTTTTTCGATTTTTGCAAGTTATAGAAAAACGGAAACCAATATGACAATTTGGAAAGTAGGCTATGTGATAAGAAGTTAAAAGTGTTTAAAAAAAATTAAATTCCAGCTGAGTTGATTTGAATGTCTAGCTACCGACACCATT
>JAGDQP010018179.1:0-16647 GCA_022664845.1 Lepisma saccharinum
TTACACGAGATTTACTCTTGGTAATTCAGAAGATTTCGTGGTACAGAGGCGCGCTTATTGGCAGATTCAAAGGGGAAAGAGCTTGGCAAAATCCAGTCAAGTTTACACGAGATTTACTCTTGGTCGTTCAGGAGACTTCGTGGTTCAGGGGTGCGATGCTGGTTGGTTTCTGGTCCCTTCACTGCTTGTTATGTCATTGAAGTAGCTGTCAAGTGGATTACAGCTCAGAAGATTTCGCCGTTAGTAGGTTCGAAGCTAATTGATTTCTCGTATCATTACTCGTTATGTAACATCATTCATGTACTCGCCAGATGGATGGTAGCCCAGAAAAATTCGTGAATGGGATATCCGAATAAGTTCCTAATCTCTTCACTGGTTGTTGACGCCATCGATGTACTCGCCTAGATAGGTGGTAGGTCAGATATCGTGGTTGGAAAATGCGAAGCATATTAGCTTCTGGTCTCTTGACTCGTTGACGAATCGAAGTATTTGTCAATGGAATGGCAGCTCAATATATTTCACGGTTGGTATGTGCGAATCTAATTGCTTCCAGATACCTCTACTCTTTGTTGATGTAATCAAGTTAGCAGTTGCCAGGATTTTGAGGATGGGGTAGCGTGGTGAAGGTATCGATTAATATTGTTTTCTGCAGAACGAGGAGCAACTTATATTTTTAGATGAAATATAGATGGTACCTAAGCCTTCATCTTTTAAAGTTTTCCGCGATAAGCTTTTGAGGGCTTTGTACAAGAAACCTTTCTATATTAATATACAGAAATGGTATTGAAGTCAATATGTTAATTCTTTTGTTGATATCTTTTTTTGTAATTGCCTTTTTCTTCCCAGAAAAAGCAACATCTGCTACAATTAAAGTGGGTTTACTTAAAGTATTGGTAGGCATTCCGCTGTGTAATGAAAAATCTTCGATCGTGGCAATATAGGGAGGGAGAGTGAAATACAAATTCTGCATAGTGTAGAAGTCTTCTAAGTAAAACTACGTAACATTATAGATTTAATCATGAAGTCTCTTCACTTATGCTTGATGAATTTGCATTTGCTTTAGGGCCTGTTGCCATCTATGGCTCAGAGCGGGATAGGGTGGTGGGAGGATGTTGGAAGATAGACGACCAGGACCTATTTTGTAGGTATAATTCCAGTCTGGTATGACAGCAAAAACTCTGGAAAAACCTCAATCAGAATGCTCAGCCGCTGAGATCGATCCTAGGACCTCCCGAATGCCAAGCCAGCGCTCTACCACTGAGCCACGGCCGATCGGTGCACACGTAGTGTGGAAATAAAAAAAATTACCAGTGTTCACCCAGCACCCTTATCTTCTGAGGGTGATTGTTTAGCTGTAGAATCGAAGGTGGGGGGACCGTAAGAGATATGAGAATCTGTATGTGCAAAATACACAGCAATATGAAGGCAACGTAGTTTCAGGTCCTACCGTCGATCATCCTAATTTTTCCTAAATTACCAGGCATCAGTTTTTTCCATTAAGTGCCTCAACATTTGCTCCTTCTATGTTCATGAAGACAGTGATTAAATATTTGACTCTGAATTATGATGAAATAATTGGTAAGTTTCCATTTGTCCAAAATATTGTGAAAGAAAAATTGTAAGTGCTGAAGAAACAAGGGATCAAAATATCACTGCAACGTGGTGTGAAATGTATATGGTCATTTTAGGAAGATTGTTTTTATGACATTTCATTATATTGACCATACAGATAGCTGTGACTTATGCTCACTATAAGCCAAGAAAATTACATCTCTGAGACGATATTCTGGGTCAGGGATGGAGAAGTTAAGCCTTTGATGTAAGTACAATACCGGCATTCGCCTTGTGAAAATCAGGAAACCCGTGTCAGGAAAGATTCACCACTATAGAAGATTAAATTGTGTGCTGATAGGATTCTTGTCTGGATTGTTTACCTATGTGTCCATGGTGCCAGGGTAGGACGTGTAGAAATGTTTCATTTGAAGAACGAAATAAAATTTGAGTATTCTCAGAATATTTGTAACACTGTTTTCTTAGTAATCCACTATATCAACAATTTTCCTTTAAAATTACATACACAGTTTTTTATTTTATAAAATTTGGTATGTTACACGAAACGAGAGAACTCTTTCCTAGCATTAATTGTGATTATCAATATGATAGTTTTGAAGGTGTTTTATTACAACAAATGTGCCATTACCTTGTAAGCTGTTTCAGATAAATAAATGAGCGTATTTATGTATTTATTTCGCATTATTTATTATGGTGGAGTTAAGGTCGTTAGACCTTTTCTTCCACTCAACCATAAATATACATAAGAAGTTATTTTGGTGAATGCACATTACATATTTGAGGATATGAACAGCAATTTTAATTATTCCATATTTAATTCAATAATTCATTCATGTATAATCCAAAAAAGTGAGATTCGGCCACATCTGGCGGGAAAAAATCATTTAAAGGTATTAATGACAATTAATTCTGAATCAAAATGTATGCTTTTATAATCTCATGGAAACTGCATAATCTTGTGTTAGATATTTTAAAATGTTTCGACATAAAATATAAATAAACAATTTCTAAAGTTCGTTCCTTATTTATTTGTAGTCAAACCCTCTTCTGTCATCGTATAAAATCTCTAATTTCTACGATGGGAGATGTATCCATATGATTTCTTTATTCTAATACACAACCAGAAGACATCCTTCCAGGGTTTCCGCCAGGTTTTTTTTAGTTTGTGTGTAAAATCAAAATTGGAAGGGTGTAATTGAAGTTTTGTACGGTCTTTATAGATTTTTCACAGCAAAAAATTTTTAAGTTGGTGGGGAGATGTTATCGAGACTTTGGAGGGATCACTGCATCCTTCAAACGGAAAATAACTTGAACAGGTGGTGGCAAGGGATACCATAGCGGGAAAAAAGGAGACTCAGAGCAAGGTCGACCTTGGACTCATACAGCTAAACAAGGAGTAGAAAAGGATGAAAACCTATTTAATAGGTTTATATACTATCGCTGATAGTTTTCAAAGCGACGGCATGGCCATCTAGCGCATTTTGAAATTATAAAGGCTCACGGCGCGCCTCGTGGTCACGACACGAACTATCAATACCCTCCTCAGTAAAACGGAAAATTTAAATAAAAAAAAATATTTATTTAATACTTTACTGATTTTTCACGACTGATGGCAGACCAACAGGTCGAGATCCCCAATCGTGCTTGGTATATGAGCCCCATTAATCGGGTTGATTTATGGGTTCAGTGTTTACTTTGTGAAATGTGGGTGCACAGTGAATGTGCCGAATGAGAAAAGGTCACTATGTTTACAAATTAACAAGAGCAATTAACTTCTACGATATTTGATAGACCATATTTGAATTTTTCAAGTATTTCAAAGTCATGGTTATTATTTTTGGCATTGTTAAAACAATATAATAAAAACATAGTTAAAATGACTTTTACCATCATGAATATTGTCGGTATTAATAAAATAATATAAATATTATGCTCCTCTAACAGTGCTTTCATTAATTTCCTTCACGATGTTCATATACCAGCACAGACTTTTTTTCTAATTATATATATTATTTCATAATACTGTGGGAAACATTTAAGAGCATTTTTCAGCCAAATTCAGGTTAAAAAACTGCAAGTCCTAATAGTTACAAGAACAAAAAACTGGATCTCATGATAACAACTTTTCCTACATTTCTTAAATTATGTTAGTTTTATGCCCAGGAAGTATAAGCAATGTGTACACAAAGTGTGGGATATTTATCATATCTTACTACGCACTTAAATTTTTCAGTAACTCTTCTTACACTCATTTAGTTCAGAATAGTGTCCTTATAATCTTAAGGTTATTAATTTTCACATGGAACTCTTCAATAGGGAGAAATATGACGCTATTGCTGAGTTAGTTAAAGCAATGTGTTATCTCCCGCGCATTCATAAACTTTTTTTTAATATGTTTTCTGGGCAATCAAAATAGCTTATTGATACACAATAATGTGTGCAACAAGGTGTACGAAAAGTATTCAGTTAGTGATTGGAAGTACAAATTGCAAAGAAAATAAGCTTTTAGGTTGTAAAGGAAGTTCATTACTATTTTTTTTACAGTGTAGCCTTGCATTTTATTTTACGGGTTTTACAAATCAGTTAAATATAAAGAGAGACATTCAAGGACTGGCCACCCTGACTGCTGATTTTTCCCCAATCATTCCAAGAAATGATACTGGAAACAAGATCAGGGTTGCTATTTTCCCAATTTTTTTTCTTCTACAGATGAGAGACCTGTGTTAAATAGGGTTTCAAAAGGTCTCAAACATAACTGAAACATAGTCAAAGCTGAATTGGTTGAAATGCGTAGCATGTCCGTAATAGGAAGAGGTTAGGAGGCCCAGACCCAGTCAGTACGTTTTCGTCTTCCTACATAAAAATCTACTTGGGGCCACGGTGGCTCAGTTGGTAGACCGCTCACCTCTGGTGCTAGGGGTCGACGGATCGATCCCTGCTTATGCCATGTATGATTTGTGATGGGCAAACACCGTGTGCGTGGGTTTTCTCGGGGTTCTCCCGTTTCCTCTCACTTTCTTCACTCCACCAATTCATCTCATCATCATACGACCTGAGCCATAGTTGCCTAAAGGCCTTAAAATAAAATTCAATTCAAATAAATATCTACTTTTCTGTGCGTAAATAGGAAGTAAAATAAGGTATCCTGGCCTGTGATCCTCCCTTAAACTTTCCTGGGATATCTTACAGTGCCTCTGGCTGGCTACGGACCTGATACGTAATAAAAATATACATTATTTTTTGTTTTTACAGCTATTAACCTTTAGTTCTGCCATTAACTACATTTATTGGTTCCCCTTAGCTTTTACAAAACAATAACTAAATAGTTATTAAGAAATAAATTATAATTATTTTTTTAACAAATAACGAACACCAAAAACGACCTAACATCTGTTACACGTATTACAGGTATTTCATAGTGCCTAACAGATGTCTCTAGTATCCTTCATATCCGAACAAAAACACCAGAGGTGCAAAAAGTGGAGCCAAGTTCTTTAGCCCTAAAAAGGTGTGAAATGGGAGACGGATAAGCCAAGTTCCTTGGTGACAACATGTAACAGGAACAAAGGAACTTGGCGCGAGCTGGCAACAGCCTTAAGGTTGGTGGCGGTGGACGTAGTGGGTTTTAGGATCCCCACCGCCCTTATAGCTTGAGGATCATGAACCTTGCCACCTCGCGCCAAGTTCCTTTGTTCCTGTTACATGTTGTCAGCAAGGAACTTGGCTTATCCGTCTCCCATTTCACACCTTTTTAGGGCTAAAGAACTTGGCTCCACTTTTTGCACCTCTGGTGTTTTTGTTCGGATTTCACAGCTTTTTGTAGGTGTATAATATATATACTCGCTCTCTCGGCCTCGTTTAGGTCCTCGCCCCCCGTAGCTGGCTGCGGCCTTAACTTCGAGTTTTTGGGTACTTACGCCCCTTTATCGTAACCACTCTCCAGGACACTGTGCTTCCATGTTGCAGATTTTTTTCCCATACCCACCACCCGTGGGAATGAAATATTTATTGAAACATAGGGAAGCTTTGCCATATTTATTGTAACCTACTTGTGATGATACAGCAAATTTGCTTCCTGCTGGCGGCCCTAAAATCCACCACCACCAACCCTAAGGCTCGAACATCACCTGATGTTTTGCTCGGATTTCACAGCTTTTTATACGTGTATATATATATATATACTAGGTTCGCCTCGCTGGGTGTGCTGCCCCAGAATTCCGTGTGCGCCCCAACTTCAAATTTTTAGGGTTACGCCCCCTTTATTGTGATCAGACTTTCTGGGGACAGCGCCCCATGCTGTGCAGACCTTTTCCCATATCGCCTCGGGGGCTGCACGCTCATAGCGGTGGTTTGATCCATTTATTGAAACATTTTCGTGATGGTACACCTTCATACCAAATTTCGTTTCTCTAGCTTCAGTGGTTTGGAAAATGGTATTTGGGCGGCTATGTTGAATTAAAGAAAGCGATTTTTAAAAAGTTTTCTTACATTGCCGTTACCTACTTGTGATGGTACACCTTCATACCAGATTTCGTTTCTATAGCTCGAATGGTGTGGAAAAAGTTTTTGTGCGGCCATTTTGATCCAAGTTAACAACTTTTTCAAAAATGTAAATTATTCCTAAACTACTCTTGTTAATACACCTTTATGCCAA
Source organism: Lepisma saccharinum (assembly GCA_022664845.1). Lineage (NCBI taxonomy): Eukaryota > Metazoa > Arthropoda > Insecta > Zygentoma > Lepismatidae > Lepisma > Lepisma saccharinum. The sequence goes on from JAGDQP010018179.1 coordinate 6,227, forward strand.
ATTTCGTATCTCTAGTTCAAACGGTCTGGAAAATGGATTATGAAGTCAGCCATTTTGGATTCAAAATGATGTCTTTGCAGATATTTTGTAATCTACTAGTGATGATATACCGTCATACTTCGAAATTTCATATTTCAATTTTTAACATCTTTTTTCTTACAGAACCTCAAAATCGCTGATTTCGCAATAAACTCTTCTTCCTGTATAACATGCTGACGTTTTGTGACACGTGGAACTCGGCTGCATGCACTGCCGTACGTGTTGATACTCCCCTCGATTCGCTCGCGTCGCTGCGCCAAGAATCCAACGGCAGGCCGCGCATCGAACTTGAGGAGTTTGGAGGAACTGCGTCTTTTTATCACAATCAGATTCTGCAGTGCACTGCGCCCCATGATGCAGATATTCCCTCATACTCCAGAGCGCTGCGTCCGAATGGGGAAACTTCCACATTCTGCCTGTATAACATGCTCCTGGCAGTGCTAACGTTTGTGACGCGTAAAACTTGGTGGGACACGCAGGAGTATTGGAAGTTGGCGCGAGGAACTAGGCTCATCCATATTCCATTTCACCACTTTTTAAGGTTGAAGGTGTTGACTGGACAGTTTGCACCCCTGGTGCTTTTGCTCGTATTTCGCAGCTTTTTACACTTGTGTAATGTATATACTCGCTTCGCCTCGCTGGGGCGCACCCCTTTATTGCAATCAGGCTCCAGCTGGGAACTGTACCCTAGTAGGGGAGACGAGCCGAATTTATTCTAACCTACTCGTAATGGTACACCTTCATACCAAATTTCGTTTCTCTAGCTTCAGTCGTTATAAAGTGGGGCTTAGGCGGGCATTTTGGATAAAAGATGGACACATTTTTAACGTTTTCTTATATTTTCGTGACATACTCGTGATAATACACTGTCATACCAAATTTCATTTCTCTATCTCGAACGATGTGAAAAATTGAATTTCAGCTGCCATTTTGAATCAAAGATGGTGAATTTTTTAAAACGTTGTTATGTTTTCCTAAACTACTCTTGATAATACATCATTATGCCAAATTTCGTATCTCTGGCTCAAGCAGTTGGAAAATGGATTTATGACACCCGCCATTTTGGATCCAAGATGGCGTCTTTAGAGATATTTTGTAGTATTTTCATAATCTACAAATAATGTTGTACTGTCAAACTAAATTTCATTATTCTAGCGGCAGCCGTTTAGGCTGTGTATTCTTTAAAAGTTTAGGGTTGGCGGCCATTTTGAATCCAAAATGGCGACTTTTTCAAATTTTTAAAAAGTTTTCTTAATTTGCTATCAATGATGTAGTTTCATACCAAATTTCACTGTTCTATCTTTAGCCGTTTAGGCTGTGTATTCTTTGAAATTTTAGGTTTGGCGGCCATTTTGAATCCAAGATGGTGACCTTTTCAAAATGTCGGAATTTTTCCTGTATCTACTTATCATCCTCTACCTTCATACCAAATTTCATGTTTCTAGCTTACTCCAAACACCCTAAACAATATGATGAGTGAGTCAGTCAGTCAGTCAGTGAGTGAGTGAGTGAGTGAGTCAGTTAGCCTAAAATGTGCAATTTCAGGGGTCCACAACTAGAACACAGTTTGAGATACGAATATGAAATTTTGTACATCTGCACATATTTACCATATCTCCTTAACAGCTAAAGCTCATATTCCTATCTTTAACATCTTTTTTCTTACGGGGCCCCCAAATCGTCGATTTTGCCATAAACTCTTGTTCCTGTATAACATGCTTCTGGCAGTGCTAACGTTTTCTGACGTGAAGAACTTGGCTCATGCACTGCCGTGCATGTTGATATTTTCAAATCACTTCTCTTTCATTATTAATGGTTTCAAGTATTTTGCTAACCAAGGACTTGTAAGTTATTTTGCTGTAGTCTGAAAGTCTTACAGTTTGTACATAATGAATGAGTTCTAAGCTTTTGTCTTTGTGGGATAAAATTACACGTAAAATATTACATAACAAATTTAAATATTACAATGGGTATAATACGGTGAACGTAAATTTCAATTACTACGGTTTCTGCGCAAGTGTATGTTTTGAGTTGTTAAAAAAGGTTTATTGCTTGTCTAGTTTATGTGTTGAAACAGAGTTTTAAGGCTCAATCAAAGTAGGTTTTCCCGCCTTGTTTGTTTTACGTCAAATAATAAAAATTTAGTGTAGGTAAAAAAAAATTAACTTTCACAGACCAACGTACATTTCGTACTTCCATAATGGGTACAATTAATTTTATTAAAGAAATGCTACTAGTAATCTCAGGATTGTGTGTGCAGACAGACACTTTTGGGACATAATAATGTTCCAAAAGTGTCTGTACATAATCCTGAAGTTATTACTAACATTTCTTTAAAGTTAATTGAACTCATTATTGAAGTACGAAACGAACTTTAGTCCGTGCAAGTTAAATTTCGTTTATCTGCACGGGATTCTGAATAATTTTCGTAAAACGAAAAAGGCGGGAAATCCCACTTGGATTTAGTCCTAAGTTCATCGCATTGCAAGTGTGAAGTGGAATTATAACGAACAGATAAGAATTTATTGAAGAGGAGGTACTTTGAAACTGTAGTCAAAGATGTAATTGGATGAAATGCTATCGACGTAGTTGTATCGAGTAAAGATAACAAAAGGATTGAGTAAAGGATAAGAAGAAAATTAGGTCAAAACACAATGTATAAGCATGACGGGAGGGGGAGGAGGAATAGATAGGATCGAAACTAGGAGTTAGATACAGCCTGCACAAGAAATGATAAAATGAAAGGCCATTAGAACAGTTTGACTAAATAAAGCTGAGGAGAAAGTTCAGTCTAGACAATAAGAGTGAATAGCAAGTTTTCGTTTCTGTGGTTAAGTTTGGTTGAGCAAAAAGTGAACTTTAACCAGTTAGAAGAAGTAACGCGAGAATGAGTTGAAAGAACGGTTGAAACAGTTTCACTGACTACGGGGTAAGATGTTAGGTGTGGCAATCTAGATGACATTGTGAAAGAGAGCGAATTTGATGGGAATATACTGACAACTAACATGAGAAAAGTAGAGGCTGAAAGATTAGTGGAGAAAATATAATTGAGTAAGAATTAGAATTATAAAAATTCGAATCGTGACTCACGGGAAAGTGCAGTGGAAAGAATTGCGTTAAATGAACGTCACAAAAATGTGAAATACAGAAAATTCTATTGAGTAAGAATAAGGATCAATTACAGTCATAAACAAATCTAAAAGGGTGAGAGTAATTTGAATTTCATTTAGGGCCTTTAGACATCCAAGGTTCAGGCCGGGATAGGTGAGGGAATAGAATGGGAAGAAGTTTCGACCAGGGCCTATCTTGAAGGTATCATCCCGTCATTTGCCTGGTCTGACTGAAGAAAAAAAACTGAAAAACCTTCAGTCAGGATGGTCGGCTACTGGGATCGAACCCACGACCTCCCGAATGCTACACCAACGTTCTACTACTGAGCTACGGTGGCTCGGTTAAAAGGGTGAAAGTGGAAAGGATTATCGGTTTAGGTACAACAGTGCGGTCACACTATAACATAACTAAATTGAATAATACCAAATTGAATCAGTTCGAGTGGGCGTGAAGAGAGAATGTAATCCTCTCATTTTGTGTGAGAATAAGGGAAAGCTGTAGACCAAAAATTGAGTGCAATCAGTCCCACTAGATCGAGTGATACTGAAGAAAAAAAGAGTGCAGTTAGCACAGTTTGATTCAATTAGAAGGACATAAAATATTATTGTGACAGTTTGATTCCGTGAAGATGTGAAAAACGTGCAATGAAGATAATTAGGTTGTGTAAGGTTGAGAATAAAGTGTACTTAAGACATTCATAAAGTGGGCACAATAGAGTTGAATTGAGTAAAGATGAAATGGCAGGTTCGTGGAGACAGTTCTATTGAGTGAGAGTGAAATGAAAATTCATTGTTGAGATAAGGAAGAAGAAAATCCAATCAAGAGATAGCATTGTCAATGTGAGAAGATATAGCCAAGTAAAAGAAAGTTATTTAGGATATAATACAATGAAAATGGAAGAGAAGTCGAGACAGTAAGATAGTATGAAAATAACGAGAAACGTTGTTAGTCTCCACCAGGGGTGAACGAAATCGGGTCCTGAAAGAACCGAGAACCCGGTTCTGAAGGAACCTTGGCATCCCGGTTCATAGATCTAGATCCAGGTACCCGGTTCCAAGATCCGGATACTTGGTTCGAGGATCTGGGTACTCAATTCCAGGATCTGGGTAGTCAATTCCAGGATCCGGATCCGTGTACCTGTTCCAAAATCCGGATACTCAGTTCCAAGATCCGGATTCTCGGTTATAAGATCAGGATCCTCGGTTATAATAACCGGATCCAAGTACCCGTTTCCAATAGTAACCGGAACGGGACCGGGTAATGTAGATCTGGATGCATGTGTCTATCCGTAGTCTACACCGTTTCATTAAAAAGACAGTAACAGTTTGTACTTGAAAGGAAAGAAGATTTCCAATGAAGATAGATTTCGTGGTTAACTCACATTTCCTTAAAGTACATTCCATTCGCAGATAGATTTTATTGACAGTCGTTTAGAGCTCAACTGAAGCGTCTGTGTTTTAGGATCTTATTCCCGTGGATGTAACTGAAGTAAGATAACTGTTGCTCACGTCATAAGGACATAAGTAAGTTCCTTTACCTGTAAAATTTAGAAGATTTTGGCTTTGGGAATGACGATGTGTGAATGAGTAAGAAAGTGGGAAAAGAGTTAAAAAATATGAAGGGGAAATAGAAATTGTGACAATTGAATTTCAGAGAGTGAAAAATGGGAGTGAGTTTCAGAAAATTGGAGAAGAAGCTGAATATATTTCGACGAAAATTAGATCTTTAAACGCACGAAAATCACATTTATATGCTTTGAGTCTCTTGGAATTAGTCAGGAATATCTTCCAGAGGAGGTCTAAGAGATACCGGGTGCTCAGAAGGGTATGAAAAGCTTACAAAATATGTATAATCACACATTAAAGAAATATACTAATTTTATATAGGAATCTTAACTTGGAGACAGAGGACTTCTGAGCTCGTAGAACCATCCTCTGGATACATCACTGAGTGAGTTCAGTGTGAAATGAGATTTTTTCCTCTTTTAAAGACTAAAGAGAAACTAAATTGGATCACTTTTCCCTTTGATAAACTAAATTTCCTTCTGGTGAAGAACAACATCTCCGGTCAGGTTATAAAATTTCCCTACAACGTATTCTTCTCTCCAATGTGTTTTCTTTTATGTGTGATCACTATTCTATCCTCTCTTAGTCTTATAAGTCTTCATCTTACCTTCTCTATTGGGTGAAGAAACTCAAAGAGAATCCAAGTCTTTATTTTTCATTGGGTTTCCTACTAAACTTCAATTCCGTATTAAATCCTGTATCAATTCAATATTGACATTGAGGACACTATTGCTAACATTAGATTTGAATTTGAGATCTACTGCTCATGACGAGATCAAATGCCTCGTAGTCTTGCAAAGTGTTTACATACAAAGTATTGGAAACATTTCTACAACGACACTTAATAACATCTGACAGCATTTCTGCTTCTGTAATTTATTTAGTTTATTTATGTATATGAAGCAGACTGACAGCTGTGGTCTAATCAAATCACAGACCTATATCTTCCGGGTACAGAGAAAATGGTAGTGATAAATGTTTTTGTCTTGGTACTAGTATTCGCCTGATGAAACTGATGAGGAAACTCTGGAAAACCTCATTTAGCATGACTGGCAGCAGGACACGAACCTGTGACCCTGCCTAATACCGACCCTTTATATTAGTCACTAAGCCACGGGGATTGGTTTCTACTAGGACCAGTGCTCGAAATGGGACGGTATACGCCGGTATGATATACCGGTACTTCTTTTTATTTTTCTTCTTATGCCGGTACTTCTTTTTATTTTTCTTCTTACACTGGTACTTCTTCTTATTTTTCTTCTTATACCGGCACTTTCTGACAAAAAACTGTTAAACGATAAAGCTGACGTCATTGATTCCAATATATAAAATCGTCACTTCTAAATTTCCATTTCGAGCACTGACCGGGACTATGGGTAGAAAGGTATGATAGAAGTAAGTCACTTGCGTAACTTAACGGCAAAAAAAGACGTAAGATTACAAAACCTGTGAAATGTTGGTTTCAAATTGGACCGTTCTAAAGACTATGTTTACAACATCAGAGCAAAAGCCATGGCTCTAAATCGAGGTTACGGTGGGGGACATAATGCGTAGGAAATATTTGCTAATAATATTAAGATCTAGTCAACTACATTTTTCATATTGGTAACCCTTGTTCTTTTAGTATGTACTTTTTGGAACTTGCTTGCTTTCTTCCTTACAGCCGAACCGTTACCAAAGCTTTTCATCAGACTTTTGTACCCATGGTAGCCGAAAACCTGCGATTTAGACATAGTCTCAGAACGAACGACTAGGTTTGTTTCTCTAGAAGTGTACTTTACAGGATTTTGGAATTAAAAACACACAAAAGAATGTATACTTGAAGTGACGTACTTTTTACGTAGGTTTTACTGTAAGAGCGAACCACAGTAAGTGAAACAAATGGAAACAGTACAAAGTATCTATCGTTGGGAAGGTGGTCCATTGATATTCAAAAGAGCTTGATCAACAGTGGCGGCTCGTGATCCAAATAATAGGTGAAGAACCACCAAAAAATGAATCCATCAATACACTCTTACAATCCTTGCTCATCAATATTTATACTGGATTTTCTGGCTTACCGATAATGACACTATTCGATCTAAGATTCTAGATGAGACCTAAATAATACATATTAATGCCAATATACGTAATGCATGTCAAAATAACAAGTGAAGTGGTTCTTCACTAACTTTACCTGACGAACCGCCACTGGTACTCAAACAGTCAGAGGAAACTATCAAAAACCAACAAAAGGAACGTTATATCAAGCCTTGTATTTGAATCAGATAAACTTATTATGACATTATTTATTGAAATTTTATCCAAACAAAGATCGTATTTTGATTTACGCATTCAACTGTATACCATACAGACATTATGCTTGAGCTGGAAGCACTGAATATGTAAGTTTATATCAATCTTCTAACATTATTCATATTAATACATTCATCTTTAATCACATCCAAGATTGAAATATGTAAAATTCACTGGAATGATGCGACAAATTTCGGAAAGTAATTATTAAAATTAGCATTTGTGTGTGTATGTGTGTGTGTGTGTGTGTGTGTTCAACCAAGTTTTTCACCAAATAATTTGTTGCTCACATACCAGGGTCTAAAACTACGGATTTTTACTTTGTCACTAGATTCGCTTCTGCTGCTAGTGTTTTCAACTGATTCTTCGCTGATTTTGATGCTATGGTCAAAATTACGGGCCGTATATTGACCTTTTCTCTCTAATTTCTTGAGTTCATCTGCTATATTTTATTACTGATCTTTGTACTATTATGAGTGGTACTGATATTGTGTCTAAGTAGGATGGCAACGTCGTTTAAGTGTACTACTATTTTATTTTCATTCCAGTCCGATACCACTTCCATTTGAGGGTACAGTGACATCCGTTTTACCTTCTCTGCCCATGTTTATTTTTTGTTGTTTACGATGATAGGAGAAGGTTCATATTTGTTGTAGGAAGTGTTTGTTGCTTTTCCTGTTAGGATTTTCGCCATGTTGGTGTGTCTTCTCGTCTAATCTGCGTTTGTAAGGAGATGAGATAAGCCCGTGGTGTTTGGATGTTTCTGTTGCGTCTACAATTTTCACAGTAGATGTCTCTCTTGCATCTTGACAAAAAAAAATAAGAGCTTAACATATAGTTCTATTTTTTTGAAGTAAACTTCAACGTATATTTTTTTTTATCCATTACAGATTGCGTGTCTGAGGAGTCGTTACAAGATTCATATTCGGAAACATTATTGTTTTGATATTTTCATGTCAAATCTTGCAAATGATAATGTTACAAGAACAATTTATAAAATTCTGTTTTAATGGTACAAGGTTATTTCACTGGGCAAGAAGCTATCAGAAATGTAATACACTAAAACCTCGTTTATCAGGACTTAAGAGTGCCGGGACCGTTCCGGATAAAGTAGATATACGATTTTTCAAGTTATATGCGTCTGGAAATGTAGAAATATAATGGTTTATTTTACCTTTATCTTTTAGGTACAGGGCTAAGTTACAGGTAGAGATCAAAGACAGTACAACACCGCACATTTAAACTCCGGAGAATTAATAAGACTCGTTCGTTCACTCTATATGATACGTTTTGAAATACGATTTTTTCTTTAATTTTTTGCAACTCACTTCGGATAAGTAGGTGTTTCAGGTGAACGAGCTCTTAGTGTAATGGATTCTATTTCAAAGTCACATTTGAATAGGCTGTGTTGTCACTAGAATGTTCAAGTATATCCTTTCTCTATTAGTGAATATCACTTCTCATAGTCATGGCAAATAGAATAGGGCTTTAGATGGTTCTTGTTGCTGTTGCGGATTTCGTTTCTTTGTTATTTCATTTTCAAAGTTTGAACTAGAAAGGTAGCTAAGTATTGCATCTGATAACATATGAATGTATACAGAATTTTCACAATTGGAAATTTTTTACTATTTCATGAGATTCTTGATTAAGCTTTACTCAGGGATTTCGTCAGAATTTTCAGTTTGGGGGATGTAAGATGAGTTTTGCACCGTTTCTATCGATTTTAGCCGTAATAATTTTAAAGTTGTGGGGTTGTTCTCGAGGAATTAAGATGTAGCGCTCTCCCCAACTTAGCGAAGTCACTGGTTTTACTTTTTTCCCCCCACTCTTTCATGAATTTGAGTTCGTATTTTGCTACATTCTTTCTGTATGAACCCCTCCACTAAACGTTATAAAAGTATCTTTCATATTTACCTTTTACAAATTGAAATATTGAAGTGTCTTTATTCTTGCTAAATTAGGCAAAAGTTTTGTTAAGCTGCTTCCTATATATATATATATACGAGCTCCTGCGTAGCCTAGTCGGTAGCGCGCTCGACTTCAGTGCGAGCGGTCCCGGGTTCGATTCCCGGTGGGGGCTCAAAAATTTCGGTGTTAACCCAGCATCGTGAGGACAATTGGGGAGCTGCTGTGAATAAAATACAGTGGCGATCACAGTGAGAGCTTCGGCTCTCCTCTCCCAACCCGTCTGGTCAGCGTGGGAGCAGTAGAAATATGGCTGTGATTTATTTATTATATATATATATATATATATATATATATATATATATATATATATATAAAAAGAACCTAACTGCCTGCTGAAGACTATAATTTCTAGTAACTTATAGCGCCTTCTAGTTCAATTTTAAATATACAATAGTGCTTCTTTTCCAACTCTTCCTTCTGATCAGGTTTACACGTGACCAAGATGCTAATAGGTTTGTCTAGTTTAATGGAACGATACTTGATATTTCATTCTAAGAAGGAGATTATTCCAACAGATTTCCTTGTTTTGGTAATAAGTTGTAAAAGCCTTAAATAATTAGAGTGAATGATGGAAATTTTGTGTTGTAAGCAAATCTGTTGTTTACCCTTTTGTTTTGGAGCAGAATTGATAGACGGCAATGGTGTTAGGGTAATGAGCGCATGAGGATTATTTTTTCATATACTTCCACAATTGTGTGACGTAATTAGTGGTGAGAAAGAACACATGGGCTATCTGGTTTTTACAGCCGTAAGTGAAAGCTGTATTTATAATTATTAATTATTTAATTCTTTTCGGATGGGGGGAAAACGAAGATTATATTCTATCCTGGTTGGAATTCCGGATGGAAAGAGACCATTGGGAAGACCGAGACGTTGTTGGGAGGACAATATTCGAAGAGATCTTCGAGAAGTAGGTGTTAGTGATGAAATCTTGTTTGATATTGCCCAGGATAGAATCCAATGGCGAACGTTTATTACTGCGGCGATGAACTTGCGAGTTCCATAAGCCATAGAGTTAGTTACTTATACCACGTAACTCACAGGAATATTTAACGTATTGTGCATCATATGCAGTAAGTAGTTCCTGTGTGAGTTGTATGTGGTATTGGCGTTCACTCTTTGTCTTTGAAAGGTGTTAGATCGTATTAAAGACAATTTACAATTATTTATAATTATTTTAACTCAAATAGTATTTAGACCTATCTAGAAGATACGATTTTCAACATTTTCTTCTACAGTATTTTTCATTAGCTGTATTTTATCTATTTTAATATCTTCTGTTCGTTCCCATAACTAAACATTAATATTTGACTGAATTATTTCAATGATAACTGCTCAAATAATTATGTCTGGTTTAATTATCAATGTTAAAATACCGGTAATATACATACGGTGTAACTCTCTCTCTCTCTCTCTCTCTCTCTCTCTCTCTCTCTCTCTCTC
>JAGDQP010018179.1:16657-37072 GCA_022664845.1 Lepisma saccharinum
CTCTCTCTCTCTCTCTCTCTCTCTCTCTCTCTCTCTCTCTCTCTCACTCATACACACACACACAGAAAGAAAGAAATTGTTTCCTGTGACCAAACGCGAACAACCAAATGTTTGGTTTTCGACATTTCATAGAGAATCTCTGCTGTAATTTTAAAATACTTCTAGTAAATCCATGTTAAAATTCAACTTTTGCTGTACTAAAATATTGAAACTTTAAATTCCAACAGACAGCTTCTTAAATAAAAAAGAAACTGGACAAGAATTTAAACTTTCAGTTAAAATTTAAAGTCTTGGTATTTTAATATATAAAGGGAACCCAGAAAGTTTTGTCACTTTTTGTGGAGGTCTGTGTTTAATTGGCACCCTGAGTTGAATGCGAATGGAGATCAGGCGAAGGTCAGTTGTTGGGGTGGGTATAGTGAACATACTACCTGGTTGTGGGAGTTCAGTTACACCGTGAACATGCGGAAGGACAAAGTGAACATGGGAACTCTACAGAGCGTCATAAGAGCGTGTATGCTGTACGAGTTCAAATTGGGGTCAAACGCAGCTGCAGCGGGGCGGAAGATATGCCAGGCCTTTGGTGAGGGTGTCGTGACTACGCGAACAGTGCAGCGGTGGTTTACCAAGTTTAAGGACGGTGACGAAACACTCGAAGATGTACCACGTGCAGGAAGACCAACACAGGTACCAAATGAAGATCTTCAGGCAGCAATTGAGGCGAACAGTGGCCAGACATGTGAGGAAATGGGACTACAATTCAGTGTGAGTGGAGAAACCATTCGGCAGCACCTCCATCAACTTGGGAAGCACTATAAGTTGGGTCGATGGGTCCCACATGATTTGACTCCGGGCCAGAAGGCAACGCGAGCAGACACCTGTGTTTCTTTGCTGTCTCGCCGAGGAAGGAGCCATTTCTGGACAGGGTGTTGACATGTGATGAGAAGTGGGTCCTGTACGAAGCTCCACGGCGCCGTCATCATTGGTTAGCATCCTATGAACCGGTTCCAAAACAGCCGAAACCAGCACTGCACCAGAAAAAGGTCCTCCTGTGTGTTTGGTGGACTTCTCGCGGCATCGTGCATCGCAAACTGCTACCAACTGGTCAGAGCATCAATGCAACTGTGTACTGTCAGCAGTTGAGCCGTGTTCAAGAAAAACTCAAAACTCTGGAGCCAGCACTTCTGAATCGCAAAGGGGTCCTCCTGTTACAGGACAACGCTTAGCCCAACGTTGCTAGGATGACCCGGGACACCATTCTACGCCTTGGATGGGATACACCATACTCCCCGGACATTGTACCATCCGATTTTCACCTGTTCCATTCCTTGGACAATCACCTTACAGGGCGCCAGTTTAAATCCCGCGTAGAGGTGCAAAATGCACTTGATACTTTCTTCGCTTCACGGCCCACCAAGTTCTACCGCGATGGAATCCATGGACTTCCAGAACGTTGGCAGAAGGTCGTCGATGCTGATGGGGATTATTTTGGATCTTCCAGGTACGTCTTAGGTGACATATCGATGTTCGATGGTGTTGGGTGAAAAAGCGACATAACTTTCCTGCTTACCTTTATAACAAAAGTTTGAATCTTTATAGGGATGGAATAGAATTAACTTCAGCCATATGTCTTATAATTACAATAGGAGCTCTCTATGTAATGTTGAAACCCAAACATTTGATTGTTCACATTTAGTCATCAGAACTTATTTCCTACTTTCTGTGCGACATATTTCTATTTTTCATATGAAAACAATTTCGAAAACAGACTGACGAAATTGGGTGCATGATGTTTACAAGACTCTCGCCTTTTACAAGGCTTTCTTTATCTTTCTCATGACCGGCTGATAATCGTGTTCATTGCTGACTACGGATTGAGGGGTTCCAGGTTCGATTCCCGACACTGCCAAGGATTTTTTCCAAAGCGTATGAGTCTGAAACGATGCCCATCCAGCATCGTGATGCTATGAATAAAAGATAGTGGCGATCACAGTGAGAGCTTATGCTCTCCTTTCCCAACCTATCTTGACAGCGTGGGAGCAATAGACCAATTCCTCTCTCCAGGGAGAAGACTCTTCCAGTTGTTGATTGAATATGGCTGTGTTTTATTATTATATATTTCAATATCACCCTATCGCATACGTGAATCATCTTTATGCAAAGGACTTTTTCATCTTTTTTTTTTAATCTTAGGATGGTGAAATTGTCGCCTCTTATCTGTATCAGTTTGAGTCTCGAATTCCGAATAAGAGTTATTCTTTTTATTTATTGGCTCTTTACTCTCTTTTATAGATTACACTTATAAGAACGTTTCATGAATTATTAGGCCTACATGTTGCATTTTCAGTTTACAATTCTTGAATGAAAAACCCTGAAACTATAATGTTACGATACAATAATATGGCATATTAATTCTCTATCTCAGTTTTTCTAAAGTAAACAAATTGAATGGAGAATATATCTCAGAAATTAGCGTTTATTACGCTTCCATCTCTTGTAAAGCTTTGGTAAACTTCATTTTAATATGGACCAGTCTAGTAACTTTGGACTTCGCTCCGTCACGATTCGCCCATTTACAGCCAGTTAAAATCCACACCCATGCCCGTGCCGGGACCTTCGAGCCGATGGCCTAAGGCTGCAGACAGCTCGACCACTCGGCCAGCTTCCATCTCTTGTATTTATTTATCTACCAACAATCCATGTCTTCTCACAAAGCTCAATTTTTCGGGTTTATGGCCGCTAACTATTTCATATTCGTGTTCCAACAACATCACTTAATATTCTTCAGTCAAAATAGTTTATTGATTAACGCGTTAAAAGCTGATGATTTAAAGTTCATAACAACCTACTAACGGAAGGGGAACATGCATGCATTCTGCATCTCATGTAAATAAGAAACATGTAACGAATAGGGATGTCAACAACTCGCTCGAGTCGAGTCGAGTCAGTGGTCACAACTGCTCGAGTCGAGTTGAGTCGGCGCTCACAATGTGCTTGAGTCGAGTCGAGTCGATGCTCATTATGTGCTCGAGTCGGCGCTCACTATGTGCTCGAGTCAAGTCGAGTCGGCGCTCAGTAGGTGCTCGAGTCGAGTCGAGTCGGCGCTCACAATGTGCTCGAGTCGAGCCGAGTCGCTGCTCATAGAGACTCACCCTGCGACTCGGTTACAGTGAGTCGAGTTCGAGCAACGACTCAACTCGAGCGTTAGACTCGCCGCTCGAGCAAAGCGGATTGACATAACCGTCAGAAATGTAGTCAGTGGACGATGTCATAGTAATGCAAAGTTATCTTTACCTCATAATTTATACACAGCTTTCTCGGTTTTCTACTTGTTCAGTCATTCGAGCAAACTTTGAACAACAAATTGCGTTGCCAAGGAGATCAATAAACTAACTTCACATAGACTATCATGCTTTCTAGTATCATTGTTTCCAAAGTTAGTAGGAAAGAAACAGCAAATAGTGAAACTAAATTAACATAACAAAATAATAAAAAAACTTCTTAAAGACATTCTTTTTTAATCAATTCGTACTAAAAAGGGAAAACAAATGTTTATGCATGCCTAAAAAGAAAAGCATGAGGCGCTCTCATATACAATCACTTCATAAATTCTTGAAATGACGCCCCCTATTCTTTTCTTTTGTCATGCATAAACATTTTTTTTTTTTACTTTTTAGTTCGAATTGGTTAAGAAAAGAATGTCTTTAAAAAGTTTTTTTTTCGAGTTATTTCGATGTCAACGACTCGCTCGGCTCGAGTCACGAGTCACGACTCGGCCATACTCGAGTCGAGTCGGCGCTCACTATGTGCTCGAGCCGAGCCGAGTCTCTGCTCAGAGAGACTCACCTTGCGACTCGGTTACAGTGAGTCGAGCTCGAGCGACGACTCAACTCGAGCGTTAGACTCGCAGCTCGAGCCGAGCGGATTGCCATCCCTAGTAACGAATACATAAAAAAAAACTTAAAGGTCAATAGATGTCTCATGTATGTCATTACATAAATCTTAACACTAGCCTGGATTGGTTCCGATCAGGGAATATATCGATAAAGAGATAATACAAGTCAATTCTACTTTGGGTTTTACTTTGCGAGATTTGCTCCTAATCGCCAATCCAGTCGATAGGGTGATGCTTGGAGTAAATCTCGCAAAGGGTTATGGTTTCTACTTCTGTTATCTTCTGATTGATGTAGCCGCTTGATCAAACTAGTCACGCGCTACCATATAGGGCTAAAATTTTATTATTGTAGATTATCTGTTACTGGCAAATAAATCTGACTGCATTATCCATACTTTGTGTCACAGTGCTCTGAATTTTACCGGGTTATTTGAATATAATAGACCCAAATTCTAATTACATTTTGTTATACAATATTTGCTATTTTGGTGTTATGCTGAAATATAGTCATCAAGATATATAAACAGCCTCAGACATCGTTGTCCTTAAAAATCACTACGTCACTTCTACGCTATCAGTGTTATTGCTTCCAAGCCCCATAAAACATTGATTGTAGTACCCCATGGTCATTGAACTCGAACTCATTTACCGATTTCCGTTGAAATACATCGGATCTCAGCCCGAAACATATCGGCGCTCGATTGTACTGTCGTAACTCCATAGGAATTCCTCAGGTGTCGATATTCAGGGATTGACGTGGATACACCTAGTGAAACCCAATTGAGGTTCTTCATTTTCAACTCAGAATGCGATACCGAGTGAGATGAATCAGATTGGTGCTCAACAAATGTCAATAAACTTGTCGACAGGTATTTATTCTGGAATATATAAATAGAACCGTTAATATTTTATTTAATTTTGAACAATGTAAACCAGTGGTGAAATCAATATATTGGATTTCGTATAACTGCTTTTAAGCATTGTAAATTGCTTCAAGCGCATATTTTCATTTTTCGGTAAAGAATTCGCTCCTAATACCTTACACATAGTATGGTAAACCTGGTTTGAAGAAAAATATCCTGACAAGATAATAATAATAATAACTAGCGATGTTCATACGGTTCCTTGCGTTTTGGGATCCTACAGAATATTGTGCGCTTTGCGACCCCAGGGAAATAAATTGTGCGTTCTGCGACCCATCCGCTTATTTTATAGTCGGTGATGTCTTGAAGATAAGTTCATTACTGATATTACATCTCAACTGTGTATTTGGCAACATCGCTAGGTCCCTTCGAAGTCTGAGGTTCCACAAACCTAACCTAAGGTCACAGTTTCCATTTCGGGAACCAAATTTGAAACGTTCGCCGAAAGGGAGCAATAGTATCTCGAATTTGCAAATCAGTACACATATGCAGAACATAATAAACGCAAAAAAAAAGTTAACAAGGAGACAAAATGAAAAACGGGAGCATCTAACCTGACTTTAACTAACCCGCCTTCGCTCGCTCGGCATAATTTGTGTTTGTGCCTGAGATTTTTGTGCTTTTATCTTACATTCTGTACGAAGTTGGTATACCTCATCAATGTTTATGTGAAATTAAAAAAAAGTAATGCATTCCGGTTTCCCAAATGAGCTGGGAGTCTCCGTGGCTCAGGCTGTAGCACTTCTAACTGCGAATCGGGTTCAAATTCCGTCCAGAACGCTGGAGACTTTTCTTGTAGTGTTCCCATGCCTGTCACTCTGAGGTGCACTCAGCCTCCTATCAAATTGAGTACCAGAGTGTCCTTGGTATTCCTGGGCACCTTGGGAAGTGAAGGCGGTTGACTGTGGGACTGGGCACCCCACCTCACTTCGTACTGTGGGGCGAGAATATGTCACTAACTCTACATTCCCCATACGCCATTCACGACGCGTGGACATCGCACAGGGGATACCTTTACCCAAAACAAATTGTAGTAGCTTGCTTCTAAAAAAACTGGTAATGTAAATTAATTAGTCTCAATCAAATAAATAAATACAGTAACAAATTCTTTTTGCTTCCAGCAAAACAGCATATCATTTTCTAATACCACTATTGCTGGCAAATTAAACAAGACTTGTACTGGTGCGTAACAACAGAAAAAAAAAATGAAGGAAAAATTACAAGATATGTGAATACATGAAGAAAAGAAATGTAGCTAATATTACAATTATGGTGCTTTCATACAAACATTGGCTGATTGTTCTTTTAAAGCCAATGACCAACGCAGTCATGATTCCTACTACAGTATTTCCCCCCTTTTCCCCTACTAGAATCGTACATTCTCTCTTCCCGCTTTTTTTGAATGAAATTGCATACAAAAGAGTTATCGTTTCTCTCTTGCTGAGTCTCTTTTATATATGTTTCTCCCTTTCCATGTTTCGTATTCCCTACTATTTCCCCCTTTCCCCCTTATACGCTTTTTCCCCATCAACTGCTTTTACTGCTATTCAAGCATCAGCGAAGATTCGACCGTGCATGCACTTTGTATTAGGATATATAGGAGTAATTCTGTTATACTGAGAAAACAAATAACAAGCAGAGATTTTTGGTTTTCAAGCAGGGAAATAACAGAGACAAGGTTTGAGGGGGAACAGGGGGGGGGATTCTCTTCCTAGGTTGAGTTAAGAGAGAGATAGACGATTTTGTAACAGAACTCTGAGAGAACGGTAGGGTCTGTACACTGAGTATTGTACGATACTCTCAATCAAAGGCTTTTTTTTCTTTTTTGGTTCATCTCACTAGTACTACCACCACCTTCGTCAATTCGACGTTCAACGCGAGCACACACATACACACATATATATACGCACTAGCAACAAAGCGGCAGATGAAAATTCTCAGCCCACTGGGCAGGAAGAATTGGGCATGGAAAACTGGATGGTCTCTCTGCACGCGCGTGTGTGTGGGGATGAAATAGATATTGTAATTTTTTTTTATTTACTACTTTTGTGATAAGATGTTCAAGATAAAGTGAAAACCAAACACCACAATATCAGTAGAGGAAGGGGAGATCTGTATACAGTAGTTTACAAGGCACGAACTTCCTGGATACAACATTTTGTTGTTGTTGTTGCTGTTGCTGTTTAGATTTTTATTTGTTGATTAATTTACTCTTCATGTTACTATCTTCTCTTCATTTCAGAGTGAGAGTGGACTAATACATAGGTGAGTCTTGTTGATTAATATTTAACTATGTGGAACCGAGGTGTGGGGGCAACCAGTACAACCGTTCAGTTGTATGTTTCAAAATAGTTAATGTACAGTTTCCTGCTTTATTGAAACGTGATTATATTTTTTTTAAAAAAGGATTAAAATTAGTCATAGTTGCTAACTAATGTTGCGAAGTATTGAACAATGGATTGAATGTAATAAAGCTTAAGCATAGCGAAGAGACAATCTGCTTATTCTCTGTTATACTGTAATTTATAAAGAGCTTTGTTTCGACTTTTTTTTAATGAAATCCATACGTCTCGCACATCAGTTTCATTTTTTTTTTTTTTTATGTAGTGTTCTTCTATTCTAGCTTTTCTCGTACACTGTGAATTTCTAGTTACCAGGCTGGGAAACATGCGTCAAGTTGGCCCCACCCACGAAAGATACCAGATAACAAATATAATTATTTGTTAATGCACTTTATTGTATATCCCACTATCGTTAGTGCTCCATTCTTAAGCGAGTTATACTATTTGTTTCTATACAACGATCTAGTATGTTTTGGTCCACATGTGTCTAAAAATTCTTTATAGGAGGTCAAATTAGCTCCACTCAGTTATTTTTATATCTCATTTATGAATGGAGCACTAACTTTAATGTGATATGCACTAAGGATGCACTAGCGATCCAGTGTTGTTGGGTCCGGATGTGTCTAAAATTTCAAAAGATTTCAAAACGTCAAGTTAGCCCAACTCAAGTATTTTTTTTTTCTATGGAGCATTAACGTTAGTGTCATATGAACTAACTAACAATTGATGTATTTGTGTTCGGATATCTTTTGTGGATGGGGACAACTTGACGCATCTCGCTGGAGCGAAGTATGCAGTTCCCTAACTACTTGTTCTAACAAGTTTTTGAAAATCACTCAGCTGACCCTAATCCTCTGTTTCGATGAACCCTTTTATTAAATGGATATCCAACTTAGAGCATTACCCTTTGTCTTAAAGTAACCGATAGTTACAAGTCTTTGTAATTATTATGATTACAGGTATATCTTAAATTTAAAATAAAATAATTATTACTCTTACCTAGCGATGGATTACTCGTACGGAGCGATTCCTAATTAGAGAAGTTTGGAAACATCTCCCTAACAGAAGCTTGAACATATTTTCTTCTAATTTACTAATTATTTTTTTTTTTACATTTTTCTTACATTGCAACACGTGTTTAATAAAAAGTACACCAGATGTTACCGATAAGTAGCAATTGATTAATGAAAATTAAAGTAAGGAAATTAGGATGCTCTTGTACACGATTTATACAACTTAGCATAAAAAATATTCTTGTAAAGCCTGCAGGAGATTGTATACCGTGAAATATCCAAAAATGAACCGAAGGAAAATAGAATACCAGCAGCTACATTCAAATCTAAGAAGATTTTTTATAAAATACTTTTTTCAGGAGTTAAACATAGAAATTTAGGTATAATTAGGTTTTTTGGGGAGCCCAGCATTTTTTTTTATAAAAGTTGTTATTAATTTGTTATTTATTTGCTACTATAGTTTACAGAAAGGTTGTTAATAATCCATTGATGAACTTCATCGTTGAATACACTTGGACTATACACTAAAAACACAGACACTTTACATACTCCCGGCAGCCAAGCCCGTGTTCATGGGAGGCGTGCGGTTTACGTTCGTTTGTATTGTTTGTTTCACTTCACAGACTGCGTTTCCATTCTATTCATTTCACAGATTACTCACACATCAATTACCCTTCGGTAACATGAACTCATTCCTTTTTACCTAGTTTTGAACCCCCGGAAGCCGACATAATCCAAAATGTTTAATCCTTTTCGTGGACGCTTATCCGAACAATAATCCTGGATTTTATTCATCACTACCTTATGTATGTGAGTGTACTTAACATTATTTAAAAAAAAAATACTGTAACAAGCTTATAGAAGCTGTGATAGCTGAAGTTATATTCCATAGTTTGAAATATTAGGACTGCAAATCGAGCGGATGTCGCTCAGTTGGTAGAGCGTTGTCTTAAGATTCGCAAGGTCCTGGGAACAATGTCAGCGCCCGCCTATCGTGACTTAGATTTCTCCGGGATGTTTCCTTAATCACACGAGGCTTCAACTCAAGTCCTGGCTAACTCCTTCCTGCATCCTTTCTCCTACTTTATCACGGCCTGAGCCATAGGTGCCTACAGTCATAATAAAATTTCATCATTACAATTCGATAAAGAATTACACGACAAAACGTCGACAACAAAACATCATTTGCAAAAATATCGACAGACAATTGGTCGCCAAGTAAAAATAAAACCGACAGTACATTTCCGCCAGCAAAATTCTCGACGACAAAACCTCGACAGCAAAAACCTCGACGTCAAAACGTCGCCAATAAAAACCTCGACAGCAAAACCTCGATGTCAAAACCTTGTCACTAAAAACTTCGACGTCAAAACCTCGACATCAAAAAGCTTCGCCAGCGAAACCTCGACATAACAACCTCAACGACAAAATCTCGACGTCAAAACCTCGCCAGCAGAAGCCTCGACGACAAAACCTCACCAGCACAAACGTCGACGACAAAACTTCACCAGCAAAATCTCGATCACAAAACATTGCCAGCATAAATTTCAACAGCAAAACCTCACTAGATAAAAACCGTACGTACAATGCTTCCAATGACAACGCCATTCTATCTAAATTCTGTAGAGAGAGTGAAGGGAAAATTTCCCCCAACATTGAAAAATCTTGTGAGCTAATTTTTACTCGTTTTCACATATTCAACTGATTATCTGTTGTAGGGTAAAAAGGCAGCGGCATATTTTCATGCGTAAGCGGTAATGTAAATACATAAATTCTTAAATTGGGTTGCACATGTAGAAGGATACTCAGTGAAAAGTCTTTTCTATTCTGTCACATAGATGCTTCAACTCCTTCTCTTCAAATTACCACTGAAAAATGAAGAGGCGTCAATCAGGAGTAAAAGTGACGAAAAAGCTAAAACCAATTATTTTACTGTTAATGACATTTTTCATTCCAAAATTACATTTAACCCAAAATAGGGATTTTAAGTTACTGACGTATGAAATTAGACATTTTTAGCCACTGTAAAACAAGTGTATTTCCACTGCAAATGACCCAAAATATGACTTCCTCTCCCGAAAAAAAAAAAAAACAGGCATATTAGACGAAATCCGCAGCCTAATAACTCCGGCTGTAGTTTAAGGTCACGTTACTAGTTCACCTCTGGGTCGGGAAGGTGAATGCGTGTGTGCTCGTAGGGAACAATTATTTACGTGAACACTTCAACAATCGCTCAGTTTAATACTGACAAAGTAAAGTGAAATAACACTAAAAACATTTTTTTTTTGATCCGAAGTGAATCAAAGTTAGCTCGAATATTAGTTATATACGTAAATACCATTGAGACTAATATTATCCAGCATGGTCCGACATACAGTTTCAAAATTGTGTCAGTTTGCTTTACGGATTAACATTATGTACGGTTATAATTTTAATCCGAATTGAATTAAATTCAGCTCAAATATTAGTCATATATATGATTAAGATTTACGTTAAGCAGTATGATCTAATATACAATTTCAAAATTGCGGCTGTTTACTTTCTGCATGAATAATATGTATTCTAGTTTTAGTTTCGATCGGATTTAAACCTAAAAATGGTTGTCTTGGGTTAAATGCAATTTTGAAATAAGAAATGTCATTAACAATAAAAAATCCCTTTTCGACCGGGTCTACAAGTGGAGGTAGATACCGAAGTTTGGACAAAGGTGTCAATCGTTTTATGAAACCCGTTCGACAACACTAAAATGAATATGGCTACCGAACGGAAAGGATAATTTCTGAAATTCGGCGATTTTTCAAGGTTGTCGCTTTTTGCACGTTGTCTGGAATTTGTCTCGGACCCTATTCAACCGATTTACGCCAAATTTGGTGGACAGTCTTCTAAGAACGCCTAGTTCTGTCCCTCCAAACTCCAAACGGATCGGAAGAAATGCACAGGGTATTTAAACATTTTTGGTATTTTTTTTTTTTTTCAAGGGCTATCCGTCTGTTGTCCGGGCTATTTCTCAGCCCCTATTCAACCGATTTGCACCAAATTTGGCGGCAAGTTTCTATGGGTATCTAGTTGTCCCTCCCACCCTCAAAACTGAAGCAGATCGGAGAAAAACTACACATCGAATATTTGATATAATAAAACAGTTACAGCGATTTTTTTAGTTCCCCCTCCCCATTTCCACTCCCTTGGATCGATTAGGCCTAATAACGAACTTGGCCGAGATTTTGTGCAAATATTATTCTTATGAAATGATATTACGTCCGGTTATTAGACACATGGTATTCCATAGTTGTTGTAAACTAGGGTTGCCACCTGTTCCGTATGATACGCGATGTCCCTTATTTTTCGTAAAATTTGCGCGTCCCGTATTTTCAGTGATTGTCCCGTATTACAAGTAGTAAATTCAAACATGTATGATCAAATATTAATAACTTAACAAATACGTAGTGATGGACTATTTTCTAACTGTTTACTATACAGACTGACAAGCATCTCTTTACATTCCTAGGCTCTGACATGAGACCTAGAATGAGGTCATAATACTCGCTATTTCTGTTTGCTCTAGTTGATAACACACTGCAAAACATTGCTGTGTTAATTCAACATTTGTTGATATCCCAGAGGGACCATCAGTATTTGTGTTAAACAGTGTTTCTTTCAGGCACCTCTCCGGGGGCAAAATTGTAGTTTACTATTTATTCTACTATTGTAATGCTAATTGTACAAGTAATGCCCTCCCGGTTCTCTTAAATGCCCCCTCCCCCGGGGGGCAAACTTTCTGAACGAAAGCCTGGTTTTAAACCAACATCGTCTGTTGCATGATTTCGGTGATTCAATACTGTGATAGTGCTAGCATGACAATCTTTATTATGTTGAATCACTGAAAACAGCACCGTTTGTTTTGTTGTTTATTATGGAGTTTTATATTGTACAGGTAGTCATAGAATTGCTAGGTAGTCATAGAGTTACAGGTAGTCATAGAGAGCCAAACTAATTTACTTTCATTTTAGGTTATTTAAGATTTGTCCCGTTTTTTTTTTTTTTTGGTATAATCCCGTTTATTTTGCCAAGCGTCCCGTAATTTATTCATCAAAAGATGGCAACCCTATTATTGTGGACTTCAAATTTCATTATTTTGAAGTTATTATTATTATTATTGTAAGTATCTTGTCGTATTAATTTGTTTAAAAATCTTTCCGTTGAGGATGTTAGTGGATATTGCTCGAATGTTTTATTAAACGAAATCATGTCATGTTAAACTCCAACCATATTGTAAATCCAGAGAAGCAACAGAATTAGGTTATCAACGTATTTCTATACTCAAATGAGAATCGTCTCACAAGACTACATCTTTACCTCGGTTCACAGGCGGTAAGAAGTAGCACACGTGATCAGATGAACTATTGACCATGTGATCCTAGCTACATGAACATTCTGTTGTAAAGTGTGACGTAATTTACTTCCGTGAACAACGTAGAAGGTTTATCCATAAATTTACTACTCCGTTTATAGAACTGGATTAAGACACTTTGAGTAATTTATATAGACTTTCTTTATTATTGGCTCCAACACGCTAGAACCATTCGGGCAGTGAAAGTGTGCTATTCTAATTCTTACTTTCGAAGTGCAACTTAAATTGACATCAATAACTACATGGAAAACATTTAAATTCAAAGAGGTATGCTGTTCAATCTTGAGAGTTGGAGCTCTGTTTAAATTTATTTTGTGTTAGTTGTTTCACTAAATTTTATTGTATTAACAATAGCGGAAATATGCATTTGAGTATTCATCTACAAAATCCATCATCGGTGAGATATATTGATGTCTCACGTATAAATTTTATGTTTATTTTGTAAACACGCATAAATACTCGTCAACGTTTGTAAATAAATATTTGTATATAAGTGTCAATGATTTTCTAAATTCAAATTGCGATATAAATCCTAAGAGCACAGAGTTGCTTAGTGCCTTGTTGTAGGTACCACCTTGGTCTTCTTTCTTCCCCTCGCAGCCGAATAAAAGTTCAGTGGATTTAATCCGTAATTATTTTTGTGTTCTTCACCAATCAAACTAACCGAGAAGACCAGGGATTTATCACTATTGTAAACATATGTGAGAGAAGACAGCGCTGCATAGTGTGAATATTATACAAGGCTAAACAAGAAAAAGCTATATTTTCCACGTTTAACCTGAAGAATATTCACCATTGTAAGATTTATCATTGGTAGTAAACGATTTGGTGCTCTTAGTTGCAATCCATATATTATGAAAATGAAACATAGTTCAACAAACTAGAAAGCCATTTCTCGTATTGGCGACAGGAATCTTATCTTACAAAGCTTTAATTCTGACAAAGCTTATTTTGGGACGACCCATAATTTTGTAATCATTAATTTACCCTAAATAACGACTAGAGTTTTTTTAAATCTATGTTTGCAAGAATTTTCTATTTTTATCAGTTTTCCCCTAGTTAATTAATTTTTAAATTTAACTAAGATTTATTTTATAAGATTTTTAATGCCAGTAAACGAAAAAAGCCAGAAAATACGCCAAAATGTTTTTAAAAAGTCTAATTAATGCATTGCCATCCAGCGGTGAAAAAACGAACATACGTATCAGGTAAATCCTACTGCGCACAGACGGTAGTAAGTATGACCAAACATCTGATTCTGGAGTATAGCGCCATCAAAACATAAACGGCGTCTCCAGAAAACAATGGCGCGCCAACGCGGTAAATTTAAAAATGTGCTCCGACATTCATGCCGTAGAACTGGTTGTCACAACTAAAAATTATTATAAATCGTTAGTCGTTTGTTCGCTCTAATTATTTGGCTTGTATGCTGATTCACGAAACTACTTAAGTCCATCATTGCATTATCTCCCCACATACTCGACATACCTTACCATCAACACCACAAACAATTATATGTTCACTGGAGACAGATAAGTGATGTTTTCCGTAATAATTTCTGCACTGATGTGGTTCCGGATAGAAAAATATTAAAACAATCTCCATAGATTCCCTAATACTGTTCCATATATCTATACCTCGGAAGTAAACTGTTCTATGTCACTTTCTTGCTAAACGCAGCTATCATCATCATCATCGATGTCACACATATAATGGTGACATGTACTTTAGGTTGTTCTTTTTTGTTCACTTGAGTATTATTGGAATTTTCATTGTATGTTAAATTTTCGACTGTTCCTATAATTTAGTCCCATCTTTTGTCATTACCAATTCCCAATCTTTTTCCAATTGAAGTCCGTTCTTGTTCTATACGAGCTTTTTCTGCTTTCTAAAGCCTTCCTTATAATTTATGTATAATTCCAGTATTTTGTTTATTCCCAGTACATGTCAAGTCAAAGAGTATACAGGACCCTTGAAAAGTAGTATTCAGTACACTTATTGGAAATGTACGGTACGCCAATATGTTTGAGGTAGAATTACCAGATCTTCTTTTACCGGTGGAGGACAGTAAAGTTAAAAATGGAGGACTACTGTGGATTTTTTCTGCCCATGTAGGACAACTAAGCTAAGAATAGCAGAGAACTATAAATTACCGAGATTATGTCTGCGTAGCGTAAGTGTTGGAAATTTCCCGCAATTTCTCAAAAAATAAGTTTTTCACAAATTTCTTTCATCTTCTACGCATTGGAAGCGATGGATTTCAAATGTACATTGTTGGAATCTGTGTTTAGTAAGCATTCCAACGATTTGTGATTCTGATATAATTAATGGGGGGATAAGGGCGGTTAACGTAAAGGTCTGCGATTCCCTTGAAATTCCGGGCCGATGTCTAAAGGTTAATACTATTAATGGCGTTACTTCTAAATCGGAGAGTGCAGGACAAATCTAAGCTCAGATTCGTCTTCAGCAGCTCGAAAACTACAAGAAAACACATTGTTTCATGGAGAAAAATCTTCAAAGTAGAGTTTTGTCGACCAGTTATATTGACTCCATACTTAAAAATAATTTTAATTAAATAAATGACTCGTGTGCAAACATTCCTCGCTTGTATGACAAAGTATATATCTGTCACATTATTATTTCTTGCTGACAAAATTAATGAGGTTGTTAGTTTGAAATATTAGCTGGGTTAGGATTTTTAGGGGTAATTTTCAAAGGGAAACGGTGTTAAAATAAAACAAAAAAGGGACAAAAAAGGTTTGGTTTCCTATATTTATTTGAAAATTACAGAAAAAGTGATTTGTACAAATTACAGGTACAGACATATTGTATACATTAGGTTACATACCAGTATCTTTCACGAGAGTAAGAGAAAAAATAAACTGTTATTCCTCACAATATTACGCATCTCTCAGTTTTTAAAAGTAAATTTGTTTCTATCTGGAGATAAGAGGTTGAATTAATTAATGTACATTTGGCATCTTAGGCTAAGGTCGATTTAAGGTGGTGAGAAAGATGTTGGAAGCTAGTCGACCTTCGATCAGGGCCTAGTTCTTAGGTACGTACCATCCCGACATTTGGCTGGTATGACTGAAGAAAATCCTGGAAAAAATCTCAGTCATGATGGGCGACCGCTGGGGTTGTTCCCAGGAGATTCAGATTGCTACGCTATAGAATGGAATTCCTAAAAGCTGCACACACACTACTTTGAATCTTGGATCCTCTTAGAACGCTGCTCAAAGGCATTTTGTAATAGAGGCTGTCGGAATTGTATGAAGAGCCTTGTTGTTCTGACCCTTCAAGTTGGAAATATGTTGTTGTATGCGGACCTCGCTGGTGCTTTTTTCATTTAATGTGATTCCTTGAATCGCAAACAGTGCATCGTATCAACAGTCCCATCAGTTTCAATGAAAACTTGCTTGAATTCCTGACTCAGGACGAAAAATCGTAATTTGAATACACTATTAGACTTCCCACACGATATCTGTGCACTTACTCGGCTCATGGCTAACGTAAAATTACTTTTAACAAGTGTCAGCGAGTGGAATTCTTCCTTGTTCACCACAGGTGTGCATTGCATTCATTCGCGTGTTCACTAGTATGATACGTAATACAAATTGCACTCCATATGTGAAAAAGTAAATTAAGTGGAAAAATGTTCTGTAGAATATATTAAAAAGTAGCAGTTAAGGGGAGAAAAGGGGATTATGGGCAGAGTGGAGAGAGAAAAAGGGATAAAGGTCCCCCCAAAGCGGGGGAAAGGGTGCTGAAAAATTGCCTCTATTTTCAACTGGAGGCAACATTTCACAGACTGCTTTCTTTCAGAGACCTCTAACTTGCCCTACAAGAAAAAGGTGCGCACCTAAAACTCCTAACCCTGGTTATTAGAAGATGATGTGTATATATGCGTCTTGTGCTATTTCGACAGCCGTGCACTCAGTAAATCTTCAATTGTTTGGTCTCGCTAATGTACGCTGGCTAAACCTGGTATTCATGCGTTAAGGAGTGATATCGATTCTACACCCGGAATCATTTGTGGGAAGACGCAGAAACCTCAGAGGATCATAATAGTCCAGACATAATCACAATTTGTGGGATTAGTGTTGTGGCGCGCGGATTGTTTCCTGTTTCTATATTAGGATTAATTCTCACTGAAGTATTATCATTAACAACACATTTTATCAATTTGGATCGAATACATTTTAGCCTTTTATTCTAAAAGAGAAATATGTTGCAGACACGTTGAAATTGCGTTTGGAATCTTTTGTGCCTTTGATGACGCAAATAATGACATTTATATTACTATCTTATACTTCACAGAGACATCTATGGGATATTCGAATCAATAAATGTTTAAAACATTCGATTTGATTTGCTAAGTACAACATAATGTCGTTCCTTGCTCCGTCAGAAGTACAAATGATCCAAAATGTTATCCCAGAGTATCTTATGATGAAAATCGTGAGATAGCCTATCAATAGGCATAGTAGAATTTCTTGAACAGAGGTATTTACATTTCGTGACTGATAATGTTAAAAAAAAAATCGTGAGTACAATACAAGGTAAAATTTCTTGCGTAGTTAAAATGGCGGGTTTTGCAGGTAATAAAGTATGGCTCTATAAAATACAATATTTCAGTTCTGCAAGGTGAGGAAAACGAATTTTGAATGTTTTTATTCAGGGGAAACAAATTCTTGGATAGTTATTTTCATTTTAAATGCCACTTTCTGTCTATATAAAATGAATGAAAATGTGTAAAAGTGCTACTCAACAGATGGTAGTAAGGTAGCTTACTTATCTCTCTTTTATTAGCGTCTAATTTAAAATCAAAATTTCATTAGTTTACAAGAATTAATCGTTTTTATTATATTTCACAGCCAATATTAATAAAACTGCACACTGTGAATGTGAAGAGAGGAAAAGAAACTTAACTTCTCGTCGTTTATTTGCGTCTAATGTAATTTAGATCTTTTTTTATGTTATGAGAAGCTTTACTTCATAAGGTGAAGAATTTAATAGGTTTGTAATTATTTTTCATTTTCGCAAAATATTTTTTTCTTATTTAACTTAAATCAGACGTAAGTGAACCATAGGAAGCTAAATTTCTAATAATAAAAACATAGGCTCTGAAATATAATAAAAGCTATTTTGTGTAAACTAGTGATATCTTGCTTTTTAAGTAGAAGTTAATAAAATAGGGACAAATAAGCTACCACCTATTAAGTATGTGTCATTTTTGCACATTTTCATTGATTTTCTATGGGCAGAAAACGACATTCAAAGTAAAAATAACTATTCAAGGAGTTGTTTCCCCTGAATAAAAACGGTCCAAATGCATTTTCATCACCTTACAGAACCCAAATTATATGTATAGAGCCATACGTTGTTCCCTGCAAACCCCGACTACAGCCTTTAATTATTTCTAATGTTTTAAAACTTACACGAATACCGCCTAACTCACACAATGAGTGTCCTTGTGATCATGAAGTTCGTATTTTCCCCCCGCTAGATGGCAAATAATGTTCGCAAATTTGCTGCCATCTATGGAGGATTTACTTACATTCTAACATTCTCCGTGCTTCGCGAGTCCGATGATAGATTTTTAAGGACGAAGAATTTTTTCGATTGTTTATTTATTATATTCGTGAATGAATGAACAAAAATGGAATAATTCTTTGAGTAGACTTCAGAATTCGTGAATGGAAACAAAATGTTCAAATTTCGTGAGTATTTCGTGACGTAAACAGCACATTTACGCAAAATATTACTAACCATCAATCTGCTCCGTGTGATTTCTTGTGTGTTTAAGATTTTCGTTAGTCGCGAAGTGTTACTCTCTCCACTTATGATATACATGATGATGTAGCCTATAACATACCCCCCTTCTCAATTAATTTTTATACGGTTACTTTTATTAACTGTACATCCATATGACGTTTCCTCGTGCCAAGAAAAAACAAGAAGAAAAACTTTACTGTGCGACGGCTTAGCCATCTAGCGGACCTTGGATCATAAAGACTGACACAGCGCCTCGTGGCCACGACACCAACTGCCAATAATACCCTCCTAAGTAAAGCGGGAAATTTAAAAGAAAAAACTTATTGACCTATTCAATATCTTAGTTATTTTCTCATGGGTCTTTTATATGTTATATTCATACATAACGAATGTGACCCGTGGGTCGCCTGTGAAGAAAGTACACTATTCGAAGGAAGCATTATTATTTGGAAAGGATCTTTAACGAATTATTATGCGAAGTCACCAAATTCCGAAATTTCAGTTTAGGAAATCGTTCACTTCACATGGCTTATATAAAGTTAAAACACACACACACAGAGACACACACACAAATAAAATAAGATAAAACAGTAGTTTTGAAAACTACAGGTATTTAACTATCTTTTAAGATATTTTTAAAAACAGCAACACATCATTTGTCTTTCTTTTTCTTTTCAAGTTGATATGAAATTAAATTTTCGGGGCATTAGTTCCACAGAGGGGTGAACTTTCGTTATATTAATTCTATGCTATTTTTTCCAATCTGATGATTCAATTACGCTGTTGAAACGTCAGTTACAAATTCGTTCCATCGATTTCATTGACGTGAATATCGGAATTCTTCCAATCTACTTGCATACATGCAATACAAAGGTTAATATGAGCGGCTGTGACAATCGCAACTAACTCTCCTTCGTTTTTTTTTTTTTTAATTTTTATCTGATTTGTGCCTTTATGTCATATTTTTAACATTATGTTTTCATTTTTTAAATTGCAATGGGAAAATAAACAAACCTTGTGAAACCACTACTGCTTTGCTTAGTCTTCCCACGAGAAAAATACTTTCGGCCACAACAGACAACTTTTGTCTTTTTGTATCATCCCACTTACCAGCACCCAGCAAGAAGATGAACCACACACACACACAAAGAAGAACAATTAACACCAACCGAAGTCTAGAGATTGAAAACGCGCGAATCCGTCAACGAATGAGATGACAGTCTTCAAATTCGAGGAGGACACACAATGATGGAGAAAGTGTGGGAAAGGAACACCAGCGAACTCCGAAATGAACAGCCCATCGGGAGACCGATTTTGACTTTTACGAAGGACACATCGTAAGTGATTTAACAAACATTTCACACTTCGTATTCACGTGACTCTATTTTGGAATAGTGTTGTTTCTAATTACATAATGAGAGGCTAGGCACTCTTAAAGCACGTGAGAGACCTTCTCGGATTGTTGTCAACGATAATTTTAATCTGGACTTGGAAAGTGTTGTGAAAGTGCTTCAATCATACACCAGGAGCAAAAACTTTACTACCCGACAATGGACGCTGTGTTTATTCATCGATCTCCGCATCAATACAAGACCAATGGAGGGTTGCAACAGCACCGACATTAGACAGGCAGGTGTGAGGAGACGGCGACCTAAAGGTAGGACATTTCCTTGTTTCTGGCCTTGTCAACAATTTGGGAAATCAGCTGATTCAGGACGTAAAACCTCAAACTTACTTCGGTAATGTTTTTTTTAAAAAAAGAGGACACTTCTCTCCGAACACTTTTGTCCTTTATTTGTTTGCCACCCCGTTACATTTTTTTTAAAAAAAGAGAGAAAATAAGTGACACAGACGTTAACATTCCTGATATTTAATCGTCATCCTTGGCCATTATATGAACTTTTTTTTCAAGAGAACGGAACTTTGTTTTTGTACTATCCGGAACATTTGTTTCGGTTAGAAGTAACTTAAAACAAGAGAAAAGAACAAGAAATTTTTTTACTAACAAATTGTCTCTAACTAGTCAAGAACAATTTTTTTTATCCTTATATATACA